>JAJOOF010003935.1:0-50184 GCA_029582545.1 Solanum lignicaule | reverse complement strand
TTTATGATATTTGTGGTATTTCATAGTTTATTCTTTTTTATGTGCTTAATCTTTCTTTTACTATTTCTAAATCTTCTTCTATGTCAATCTCATTATAACTATAGTCATTATTATCTATGAATGTAACTATTCTTTCAAAAAGATTTTCTATTTTTATTTTTTTTATTTTATTTTTTGCTGTTATCTTATGTTTTGTTGTTAAAACATACAAGTTTTTACATCTAGCTGTAAATATTTTACTTCCTGGGGCTAGTTCTATCCCTGACATTTTCCAATATAATACTAGTGATTTATCTATATTCCTGTCATTTATTGCTACTGAGTAGTTTAGCACTTATTATGAATTTAAATTTTTGGTATATGAGGTTACCTTTTACTGCACTTATTATACTTTTTTCTATAAGTTGTATGATCCTATCATCCGCTAAGTATATTTCTATGGGTGTATCTATTCCTTTTCTAAAACATGCTTTTATTAATATTTCTATTCTTCCTAAATGTACATATTTAATTGGATTTTTAGCCTTAATATCTTGTATTTCTTTATTGATTATTCGTTTATTTATTATTGATATTTTAGCCTTTCCTTTGATGTATTTGCAATCTATGATATGTTCTCTTTGACTTACTACATCATATTCTTCTTTTTGTCTTTTAAACCAATTTCTTATTGTTGGTATTTCAAATATTTTTTCTACACTTAGGTCTAATTCTTTTCCTTTTATTTGTTCAAATATACTATTATCAAATATTATTTTTTGTTCTAAAGATTCTTCATCTTGATGTTTTTCTTTAGTTATTATTTGTATATCTGTTTTAGTCATTTATATAGTATTCATTATCTGATTCTATTACTGAATTATTTTCCATTTCGTTTGTTTCGTTTTCTGATAATTCATATATACTATCATCGCTTTCTAATTCATAATCTATATACTCTATTTGTATATATTTTTCGTTGTCTACTAGTATTTCTGATATTTGTTTTTTCTTTGGATCTTTAGGTAATTTGCAATCTTTAGCTATATGTCCTAATTTTCCACAATTATAACAAGTACATTCCGTTAGTTTTTTCTTTGGTCTATATGGTCTCTTAGTTTTGTAGTTTTTTACATTGTATCTTCTTCTTGGTTTTTTATATTTATATTTTGATCTGTATTTTTTATACTCCCCTAAACGGCTTTCCTTGCCTACCGGTTTCAACATTAGGATGGCATAGTATAGAAGTTTTCTGCCTGTTTCCAGTGTGCTAATAAACTAGAAATCACGATTCAAATAATTCTAATACATAATAACTAACATAAATTTATTCAATCATATATATGATATTCAGAAATATATGAAATTAGTTCTACATATTTGTTGAACAATATACCTTTGCCTCTTGCTTATCCATGATATCTGAAGGTTGCTCCATTATCTATTAAGTATAAATATCTTAAGTATTTGAGAGAGTGTTTTTATGAAAGCTTGCTTCGTTTATTGAAGGCTTGCTTATTATGTTACAAGTACATTCCTTTATATAGAAAGGAAATTCTATCATATAGCTACTGCACAATAATGCACATCCTATACTACATAATAATGCACCTAATAATTTACAATAATGCTCCTACTTTACGACTTTTTTTACATAGTACTGTTCACTTTATACTATTTGCTTTTGGCTTTTTTGGCCAAATATGTCTTCTTTGTCTTCTTTGCCTTCTTTGCCTTATCTCTTTAGTTGTCTCTATCTTCTTTGTCTTCTTTGCCTTATCTTCTTATCTTTTTAGTGCAATAACTGTGATTTTAAACATTTTTATTAGTTTAGTTACATTCTGCCTGATGGATTTCATATTGTGAGTTGATTTCAAATTTTACTTTCTTCAGTGCTATGGGATTCGGGAGTCTTCTCGTGTTTCATAGTTAGTTTGATACCAAGAAGATTTCGTTATTTATTTGAAGATGTTATTTGCCAGTGATTTAAAATCTTAGCCTAAGCATGAGAATCTATTTATCTAGATTACGGTGTGGCTCCCTCTGTTTGCATCTACTCAATTTTGTTGTTTTAATCTTTATTTTGTTGCCTATGCAGTTATGGAAGTGTGTAGTTGCCCATGCTATTAATTAGAGCTTTAAAAATGTTTGGCAGTGTTGTCTCTTTCTTCTTTTTATTTTATTTTATTGATGTTCTTTGTAATGTTAAATTATGAGAAAGATTAAACTATGCCCCATTGTCTACCCATTTTGTGTTGTTAATGCATTATCTCTACAATGCTTATCTCCTACACATTAAATGCTTATCATGTGCATATAGTATTGTCTATTTGCTAAAATTATACTCTAGCATATCCATACAGTAGCATTTGTTTTAGCAAAAAAAAAAAGTAATGTTCATTTTTGTTTTCTCAATTGGAGTGGTGCTAATTTCCAAAATCAGTTTGACCATTTGGTATTAATAGCGTTGATTGTTCCATTTATTTTGCTTACTTGTGATTCGAATATTGCGCTAAAATTTAAGAATCTATCCAACTCTAATGCCTTTTCTTTTGCCTTGTTTGTTTGCATGTGAATATGTCAGGGTTCTATGGACCCTCTCCTTGCATTTTCCTTTGGGCCATGGAGGCCAAATTCTATTTTTATCCGAGTCAGTCAGCTATAAAAATCGACGAACAGGTCCCAGAGTTGAAAGAAAATGCAGCAGATCGGGAAATTGAAAAGATTGGGCCAAAAGCCCACTCTTAATTCCAACATTGTATTTTGTTATTATTGGGCCTAAGGCTACTTATTCATTATTACTTGTTAGAGTTTAGGACAGGTTGGAACATTGGGTCTGAGGCCGAAAAGAAATATATTTTCTTTATGCTAGATTCAGACATGTACAATTGAGTTAAATGGGCCAAAGGCCCAAAATGAAATTAAACCCAAGTGCTGGCCCAGGTGGACAGAAAACCAGACTTGGGCCCAAGTCTCTCTCTTTATTTTATTGTTTTATATATGTTTACTTGTTATTAGTTGATGTTAATCTTAGGGTTTTAAAAAGTCAACTCCCCAAAAAGAAAGCCATTTTGAGTTGAAATTAACAAACTTATTTTTAAATTGACCTTTGAAATATTTATTGTATTTCACTTAAGTAAATGCCCTTATAATACTTCCATTTCCCTTAAAAATAATTTCAAGTTTCAAACTGTTTATTTTCGGAACTTAGTCATGTATGCTTTTTTATTTTAAAACTGTTTAGCCAAATAGTTAATTACCGGATAACCGCGTGTTAGCGGGCATTTCGGGTGCTTTCAAACCCTTCCCGAAATGCTAATATGAACCTTGAACCCCTTTAATTATTTTTCGTTAGATTTTTTGTTTTTAATCTTTTGGGAAAAAACAAGTTTTTCTTAATTTCACTTTAAAAACTAAGTGGTGACTCTAAAACCTAGTCTTAAAACCCGTTTATAAATAAAACAGTGGCTATTATACTTTGAATATTGGGCCTTGTGAATCATGTATTGTAGAATTGCTTTGTTGTTTGAGGAGGTTCAGTTGGAGAGTAAGGGGTATTCGTTTTCTATCTAGTTGCCTTGTTTAGTAGGTTATTTGCTAGGTACCGTGTTGTTGCTGCTCACCCCTTTCTTCTACAGTTATGTAGGTTCCGAGCTCGGACCCGTGTAATCTTCTTCTCCTTCTCCTCCTAATAGTCGAGACTTATGAAGGATTGAGAGAGATAGCTTTTCGTCATCCTGGCGAGCCCTCTTTTCCTTTTTCTTTAAGCTCTATTCTACTTGAGAAGCAAAATTTGAGACTTGTATTTATCTTTTGAATTCTGTATTTTCATTGGTGGCTTGTACAGATGACAACTATGTTTTGGGGTATTGTTTAGAATGAATATGTTTTCTGCATTCGTCTTATTCTTGCCTTTTATTTCCGCATTGCTTTCATTTTGTTTGGGTTGAGGCTAACTTGTTTTGGTGGGAATTGACAAGTGTCTTTACGTCCATTTTTAGATCATGACAACTGGTATAATAGCCCTAATTTCATAGGTCTCATATGTGTACAAGCCAAGTCTAAGTAGAGCCTTGAGGATCAGTACGGAGACGTGTATACTTATCTTCAAGAGGCTACAAATATTGTCAGGAAACTTCCTTTTATTTATCCTTTCTTATCGTGCGTGGTTACCTTCGCTAGTGTTGAATTGTTGTATGTTGTTTTTAAAGATGTCATGGACCAGAGCTTCTATTTACAGTGGTAGAGGGAAAGCAGTCCTTGAGACTGTTGTTAAGACCTCAACTAGGGGTCACTACACCATTTTAGGCCTACGACCACACTAAATCTGGACAATGTTTGTAAAGTGTTGCCTAAAATACTTTTGGGGACGCTTTTATAGCGTAGCCCAAGTTTTTAACTTTTAGCTTCAATAATATTAGCAACACTTCTAAAGTGTACTCTTTAATGGTATAAGCTACACTTTATAAGTGTTGTTATAATTGACAACAACTATTTATATAAATGGCCACACTTTTAAAGTGTCCTATTTTTATAATTGTAAAAACAACACATTACAAATGTGGCCTTAGTGTTTTCACTAATTATATTCCCTCCAACATTTTAACATTAAAACTTGTTCTCCCTCCAATTTTTATTGGGCTAAAACTAAAACATTAAAGGTTATTTTCAGCTAAAGAAAAAATAACTATTTCCCTAAAACTTCAGCTGAAGTTTCCATTTCCCTCAAACTTCAGTGAAGAACGCGATTTTCAGTTGAGGAACTGAAGAAATTGGCTTTTCTCCCAAGAAGAATTGAAGAACACGTACGATTTCCCTCACAAATTTTCGTCAAACTTCAGCTGAAGAACACGATTTTCAGCAAAAGAACTTAAGAACAATACACTTTCTTTCAAGAAGAACTGAAGAACACAATTTTCATCTCACAGATTCCTTGTTGAAGATTGAAGAGATGAAGAACACGATTTCCTCACAAATTCCTTGTTGAAGAGCTGCTCCATCAGATTTCTTGTTGAAAATGGAACAAAATGCTTCACATATGAACTTGCCTCACGTCTTAAAGCTTTAGGGTTGTTGGAATAGAGTTTATCAGGTAAGAAATTCTATCTTTAAAAGTCTAAATTCTAGCTTTAGGGTTATGATATTCTTGTGTATCTTTGAAATTCTAAATTTTAACTTAGGGTTTTGATATTCTTGTGTTGTGGATACGAATTTTGTTGATTTTTAGGACTCTAGCTCGTAGTTGTATTACGTATAAATAGGATGATTATCTTTGACAGTATTTTTTTTATTCTCTTGAATGTTGAATGTACCGGCTGAAGCTAAGTCGTCTTTCTCTGAAAACTAAAGAGTTGAAGCTGGCGATACCTACGATTCTCTTCTCCCTAATACAGATTTCTTCAAGGGTAAGTAGCTACTCTACTAATAATCTAGTACTAAAAACAGTCTTCTTGTCATTTGACTGAATTTTTTGTTTTGTGTTTAGAAGAGGAGAATAAGAAGGAATTGATTACTTTGGGGTTTTTGGAATGGAACAAATCAAGAGTTACAGCTGAAATTCCAAAGTATAGGAAGAAAGTGCCGAAAATCGTGAACCCTAGGAATATTCAACAGCCGAGATAGAGGGAATTACTACTCGGAAGCATTTGAGTGAGTTAGTATCTATCATTAATAGCTTGTTTTAACTTTCAATATAAACTCCTCTAAGCTAATTCCAAAGCACATTGTAGAATTGTAGTATCAACTATGGAATACTTAAACTTCTCTGTTATGCTCTCAATATGTCTCATAGTCTTATTGTACTCATGTTCGAGGTTGTATGCTCTTTTAGATGTTTCAACATCGTCGTTTAATGGGAAGTTGTATGAATGTATTTTCCAGAATTATGATTATTGTGTTCCTTTCTCCACATCTTTCGTCACCCCAACAAATGATTCGTTCAACACAATCTTATAATCAACTGCACAAAATCTCAGATGTTTACTTCCTTCTGTTACTAAACCTCAGCTTATTTTCACACTATTGGCAGAATCACATGTCCAAGCTGCTATTATGATGGTTTTTTCTGAAGTCATTTTCTATGTGTATTTTAGTGTCATTTTCTTTATATTGTTGTTATACAGTACAAACAACTTGAGTAGAGATGAAGTAAAAAGGGGGAAAAAGAATTGGATATATATGAGTTAAATAATTTAAATTTATTTTTTTAGGTTGAATTTTTTTCTCTTTTTTTGTTTTTGGCTTGTTGCTGCTCTTTTATTGTATATTTGGTTGGTGATAGTTGAGGTATTTTGTTTGTTACTTAAGGCTTTTCTCTCTCTTTCTCTCTTCTAGAACCTCTCAACTGTATTTTCCTCAACCTCGTCTAGTTGTTCTTCATTCAAATCATCCTTTATTTTGTTTGTTAATGTATTTCCTTTATTGATGTATCAAATTGTGAAGGTGGTTTTCTTGTTCTTCTTGGTTGTTGGTTTGATCTTGCACAACAAGATCATTATAGTTATTATGAGTAGAAATAGTAGAGTTAAGTGTCTTACCTGACTGTTTCTTCCCAAAGTGTGTTGGTTCTGCCTATAGTTTTCCTTCTTTCAAACTTGCCACTGCTCATCTCATATCTCATTTGCCTTCTCCTGATTTGGTTGCTAATTTGTGTGTGTAGTTGTGGCTCCAGCCAGCAATACTTGCTTAGTAGTGATAATAGGAGTTGCAAGGTCAATAGGGATATCATTTTTAGCCCCATTTTGTCTTAGTCGAGCAACAAATGATTGGATAATAGTGTAGGGAGCTAGTTCAAGGACTATGTCCTTATTAGCGTTGTGAGTAGAAATCTGATTCATCATGCTTCTATCTTTTTGTAAATTTGGAGTAGTTTGATCAATGTGTGTCATCTTCCCCTTTTTCCATCTTAAGAATTGGAGTTTACTGACCTGCAACTTGGTGTGAGCTTGTATTCCTGAGAACGGATGGATGGATCAAACATCAGTTTAGGTGAAACACTTTGGTACAACTATCAAATGAAAACTTCAGACATGTTATATAGCTAGGAACACAAACTGTTTTAGTTTGTTAGTCGTCATTATATGTCTTATAAGTTTCCCTTTCTGATATTGGCTTGCGAAAGATTTTGAACCTGAGTAGATGAAACATCAGTTTAGTTGATGAACTTTTCTACAACTATCCAATTAAAACTGAAGGCATGTTCTGTAGAAAAGTGATTATTTTAGTCCTAAACAATCTCATTTTGTCTTCTTATAAAGAAAGAAACTTCCTCATTTTGTTTATCCTTATCAGCTCAATTTATATGCGTAGGTATATTCCTAGTTTTATGTTCCAAGCATATCCTATGTGCTCTTGATTAATATATATGCTTCACTAATCTGCAATCTGCTAGAATACACAGTAAAAGACATGTTTTCCACAAATTTATGCAATAATAGCATGCTGCAGTTTGTATTTTTCCTTTAAAAAGAAATAAGATGTCCTGCTGCCTGTATAAAGCTATTATTGCTGCAAAGTAGATAAGATTGAAACAAAAAGCATTTAATATTATTGCTGCAAAGTAGATAAGATTGAAACAAAAAGCATTTAATATTATTGCTGTAAAGTAGATAAGATTGAAACAAAAAGCATTTAAGGTACCAGAGAAACTGGAGGTGCCAATGTCAATTATAAAGAGGAACCAACATATGAATCCATGTAATGTATATCTCGGATAACATATAAATAGACACTCAAATTTGCCGTGCTGCCTGTATAAAGCTATTATGCATTAGTAAATGTTAGTAATAATGTTTTTTGATGGTATCGTCCATCAAGATGTCTGCATTTGTTCCCATCACCCTTGAGTAAGTTCCAACATGTAATAGTTCCAACCTGAGACATCGTGATTGTCAGGGTGCATATTCGTTGTTATGATGGTGGTTTTTGAAGTCATTTTCTATGTGTATTTTAGTGTCATTTTCTTTATATTGTTGTTATACAGTATAAACAACTTGAGTAGAGATGAAGTAAAAGGGGGAAAAGAATTGTATAAATATGAGTTGAATAAAATTTTTTAAGAACTTCACCCTCACTATACTAGACTATTAGCCTCCATATTTAGCTGCGCATCTATTTTTCCTTAAATTCCAACTAATAAAGTTAGGTAGGGACTGAATCATGATCTTTTGAGCCTCATTATTGTGCTTCATATTCCACTAGTTCATCAAGTGATTTTTCAAAGCAATGTGTCTGTGAACTTTTCAAAAAAAGGCAGCATAGAAGCTCCAAATGTGAACTTTGAAGGGATTGTGTGTTTTACTTAATTTTGTTTCTAATATGGATGTGGATTGCAATTTGCAAACCCATTATGTAACTATATTATTTTTTCTGTAGTTTTAATATGCACATTTTAATCAATTTTTTTTTTCTAAACCAAGAAATCTTCTCAACTATTTCAGGTTTTGCTGAGAGGAAATCAATATTATGCAGACACCAAAATCAAGGTATTTCTGATCTCTTAACAGTAAAATGACTATATTTCATCCTTGAAATAATGACATACATTTCTGTAGTTATTATTATGTATATATTAGAAACAAGAATTGTAACAAGGTACTCGAAACATTTGTCGATGTCGCTGAATTGTTTTCTAGGAAAAGTTAACTAAATGAATCATAAACTCATTTTATCTGGAAATGAAATAGTACTTACAGTTCACTGTGGATGCCAATTTTATTCAACAAGCTGAACTTCAGAATCACCAAAATTCTGGGGAAACAACTGATGATGCATTTAGGGCAGTGTTTGGAAAGGAGCAGCCTGGTCGACTTAGGTGCTATGGCAGATTAGTGACAACAAGTTCTTTGAAGAAAGATGAGGAAATTAACAATCTAAAACAAAAGCATACCAATGAAATCACTTCTCTAAAGGAAGAATTGAGAGAAGAAATGCGACATTTATTCACTCAATTGCAACAAAACAACCCTGGATTGAATTTTCAAGATATACCAAGGTGTGTTGGATCTAACCTTGCTTCACCTGTTGATGCAAGTAGTGCACAAGCTGTAAGAGGCACAAATCTTCCACATTCTTCAGGGTCAGATCATAATCTGATTCTTCAAAAGGTATTTTCTATTTAGCATTATTTGTTAATAGTCTGCATATTGTTATCGATATCCAAGGTAGTTGTCATTTTTTTGCTTGTGTATCTCCTCTTATTGTTGACTTGATTGATGTTCAACTGGAAGCTGTCCAATGTGTTGCCTTGCATTATTGGTTTTCCTTGTATGGCTGTGGAATGATTCTTGTTGGGGGAAGGATCCGGGCTCCTGGTTTGACATAGTTGTCCTGTATAGTGATATAATAATTCTTGTTAGAATAGGATTGTGTATACCTAAAGAATTCCAGTTGTCCAGCAGTGTTCCTGAGCTCGTTGATAGTGTGCTGAATCTTCCATGGAGTTTTGGCATTGCTGTTGAGCCATTTGGTTAATAGCTCTGAGTCGACCTCCAATATCACCTTCTTGTATCCATGTTGAACACACTAGTGTAGTCCATATTAAGTTGCCTGACTTTCAGCCTAGTTGTTAGTGCCAATTCTAGTTGTTTGCATCCTTCTATCAACAACATCAACTCTCCCCAATTACAAGGCCAATTTATGTAGGGATAGACGGTCATACGGAGTCTGCTAGTATCTTTAAAGACTAGGAATTTGACTCTTGCACTGCTAGACTTTTTGCCTCCATATTTTGCATATCACCTGTTCTTCTAGAGGAATGTGTCTGTGAGTAATGCCCAGGGAATCTGAAAAGAATTTCCAGATATAATTAGCAAAGTGCCTAGACACAAAGACGTGATCAATTGAATATGTTCCAAGTTTGCTACAACAAGAACAATCTGCAGGTTCTCTTCCAAAAGTAACAAATCTCTCATTCTTGTAATTGTTATTTGGTGTTAAGAATAAGGGGAATTAGTAGTGATGGGGCATGTTGGCTTACCAAAGTTTCATTCCATTATCCTTCTCTGATAAAATGTGACACAGTGAGAAATATCCTACTACAATTTGCACCACTGGAATATTCTCTAATGCGGCTAATAACGGACGGGGTTCGAGATCAGTTTGCTTAGTTTGATGACCAAGTTTAGTTTCATTTCCCCAAGAGAATGTATAAACCCTTCCTTCTTTTGATAATATGGCAGTGAAGAATTTCCCATGTTTGTGATGAACTTATTACATGTTTTGTTATGCATTATTTGTATGTTTGCCTATTATTTTCTTCCAGATTTTATCATTCATATTGGGTCTACTTTGTACATGTTTGGGATCATTTAATTGTTTGCCTACTATTTTCTCCTTGATTTATTTTATCATTCATATTTGCCTACTGTGACAGTCTTGGAATACATGCCCTATTGTTTTCTCCAAGATTTTATAGTTTTTGTACATGTTTGGGGATCATTTAACGGTGAAGGGGTTGGGAAGGGGATGGGAATTGAACAATATAGTGAGCATATAAAATACATCATTCTCTAACTTATAATTTACTTTTGAATGTGCAGGAAAATACCGCTGATTGAATTTGATGAATAGAGGACAGAAGTAAACTCGATCTATTGTAGTGAATGATAAAGAGTTTTTGTACTATATATATATATATATATATATATATATATTATCATAATTAATGTTGTTTGAATACATTTGGTTTTGTGGAATATATGTATTGCTAGTAGAGATCTTTAAGCATTTGCTTTCTATATGTATGGGACTTGTTCTCGAAGTTTATTTAATTTGAAATATATACTTTCTAATTATTTATAAGCTAATTTTGTGCTTTATATATATATATATATATATTTAATTGTGATTATTGATTATATGCAAACTAAATTTTATCGTAAGTGTGGCTAAATTGTGGCTACAAAAATTCTACACAACATTGCAACAATTCGAAAGTTTGGCTTATTGTTTATAAATTTTATCTTGTACATAAGAAAAGTTACACTTTATAAGTGTTGTTGTAGGTGAGATATAAAAGGCTACACTTTTAAAGTGTAACCAATAACAACACAAAGGTAACACTTTTAAGTGTAGTATAATCAGATAAAAGTGTTGCTAATGAAATACTCCAAAGCGTGGCCTTTGTACCTCTTTGGCCACACTTTTTAAGTGTTGCTGCTTTGGCGACACTTCGAAAGTGTGGTCTAATGTCAAAGGTTACACTTCTTTAGGCCACCCCATAAAAAGTGTTGCTTAAAGTCAAAAAGTGTGCCCTTTGATAGTTTAGGCTACACTTTATGGGGTGGCCGTAGGCCTAAAATGGTGTAGTGGGTAGAGGTAGGGCCCGAGCTAGAGGTAGTGCTCGTGGAGTAACACTAGGTAGAGGTCATGCCCCTGGAGCAACACCAACTATGGGCAGGGCTAGAGAGGCTTCTCCTGAGCCATATGTTGAGGTTTTTGAGGACTAGATTTCTCCTAAGTTTGGAGCTCCGTTGTTTCTGGAGACTTTGTTGAGGATGCTTGGTGTGTTCGAGAACCTTTCTACAGGGGTGCAGACCCTAGGTAAGGAGCAGAGCCCAAATCAGTAGGAGACTCCACCTGTTTACGTTCACGTTGGCCAGCCACCAGTGGTTCTTGCACCAGTTGTTGGTGCGCAAATTGCTCCTGAGGTTATTTTGACAACGGCAAATCACCAGTGCTATGAGATGTTTCATAAGATGAAACCACCCCTCCTTAAAAGTGGTAAGAGCGAGGATGCTCATGAGCTTTTGACTTTGTTCCATGAGATACTTGAGGCAGTGGGTATGGTGGATGCTTGTGGTGTCCGGTTTGTTACATTTCAGCTTCGTGGTCGCGCCAGAGAATGGTGGAGGGTTTTTGTGAGATCTAGACTAGTTGGATATCCTCTGGCAAAGTGGGATGTGTTTTCTGGTGCTTTCCAAGAATGCTTCATTCCTTGGAGCGTGAGAGAGGAGCGTCATCTGAGATTTGAAAGCTTGGTTCAGGGTAGTGTGTTTGTGACCAAGTATGATTCCCATTTTTGCGAGCTCTATAGGAATGCTTTGACTATTTTTCTGGATAAGGCAGAGAGAGTTCGATGGTTTGTGAGAGGGCTGACTTTCTCCGTCAGATCTTATGTGTTCAGGGCATCTAAAGACGGGGCATCCTTGCAATCCATTATGAGCACAACCAAGAAGGCAAAATTGATGGATTTAGAGGATTTTGGGGAGACCAAGTGGGTCCCGTTCTTCTGGTCAGTTTTCTGGTGCCTCATTTGGAGGCAGAGATTGCATAGGGGTAGTGGTTCTTCCAGTCGTGAGCTGGTTCATGCTTATCATGCCAGCAACTTAGAGTGGGCAGTCAGCCAGAGGTTCTTATGGTTTTTGCCGAGGTAGATATGGTAGTTCGTCTGGTTTGTAGCAACAGTTGTCTGTGTCGAGATCTTGCTTTACTAATGGGGATCCATGTCATATGATGTGACAATGTCCTCTACAGACTCATTCACGACTTCAACCTTCTTACTCAGTTGTTAGAGCTAGGGATCCAGCACCTATGGCCAGGGACCGAGGTAGAGCTCAGACTGGTAAAGATGGCAAGACTTTTGGTAGGGGTACTCCAGCTCTGCAGGGTGGAGGTAGAGGTTCTATTCAGGATATAAGCGACCAAGATGGCCAGTACTATGCTTTTCCAGAAAGATCTAAGGCTGAGACTTCTAATGCTATGATCACAAGTATCGTCCTAGTTTGCCATCGACCTGCGTCTATATTGTTTGATCCGGGGATATACTTTCTCATATGTGTCTACCTATTTTGTTGTTGGGTTTGATATGATGTATGATTGAATGTTTGTGCCTATTTATGTTGCTACACCACTGGGTGAATCTTTAATTATGGATCAAGTGTATCGATCCTGTCTTGTTTCTTTGGCTGGGTATTATGCTTGGGTAGACCTAATTTGTTTGTGGATGGTAGACGTTGATATTATTTTGGGTATGGATTGGCTTGCTCTACATCATGATATTCTTGATTGTTATGATAAGACTGTGACCTTAGTGATGTCGAGTGTCCCGAGAGTTGAGTGGACGGGTGCTAGTGGTTCTTACCCTAGCAAGGTCATATCCTTCATCAAAGATAAGAGATTGGTTGAGAGAGGATATTTGTCATATTTAGTTTTTATTTGGGATACTAGTGTTGATCCACCTTCCATGGATTCCATGACCGTGGTTCGAGTGTTTACATATGTGTTTCCTACTGATCTTCCAGGTGTTCCTCCGGATAAGGATATGGATCATTATATTGACTTGGAGCCGGGCACCAAACTTATTTCTATTCCTCCTTATGCAAGATCTGTTGAGTAAGGGGTTCATTCACCCTAGTGTGTCTCAATGGGGTTCTCCTGTGTTGTTTTTGATAAAGAAGGATGGATCCATGAAGATGTGTATTGATTATCGACAGTTGAACGAAGTGACGTGAAGAACAAGCATCAGCTTCCTCGTATTGATTATTTTTTAGTGACTTCAAGATGCATGTTTTCTAAGATTGATTTGAGATCCGATTATCATCAGCTAAAAATTAGGGCATCGGATCTCTCTAAGATAGCATTAAACACTAGTTATGAGAACTATGTGTTTCTTGTGATGTCTTTCGGATTGACTAATGCCCCTGCATCATTCATGGAGTTGATGAACGAGGTGTTCCGACCTTATATTGATTCCTTTGTGATAGTGTTCATTGATGACATCTTAGTGTACTCCAAGACTGAGGAGGACCACTATCAACATTTTAGGATTGTACTCTATAGATTGAGGGATGAGAAACTTTATGTCAAGTTCTTAAAGTGTGAGTTTTAGATTGATTCTGTGGCATTTTAGGGTCACGTGGTGTCTAAGGAGGGTATTTGGATTGATCTAGCCAAGATTGAGGCAGTGAAGGGTTGGACAAGACCTATATCAATTACTGAGATCCGGAGTTTTGTAGGACTTGTAGGATATTACCGATTATTTGTGTAGAGCTTTTCTTATATTACATCTCCATTGACTAGATTGACTTGTCAAAGTGTGAATTTCTATTGGTTTGATGAATGTAAGGAGAGATTTCAAATCTTAAGACTTTGTTGGTGTTGTCTCCTGTTTTAACCTTGCCAGAGAAGGGTGTGGATTTCATTGTTTATTGTGATGCTTCTTGACTCGGGATAGGTGGTGTTCTGATGCAGAAAGGTAAGGTGATTGCTTATGCTTCTAGGCAGTTGAAGACCCATGAGAGAAACTACTCTACCCATGATTTAGAGTTGTTAGCCGTACTGTTTGTGCTTAAGCTGTGGTGACATTATCTGTATGGAGTTCATTCTGAGGTTTTCATAGATCATCGGAGTCTTCAACATATCTTCAGTCAGAGAGATTTGAACTTGAGGCAGCGTAAGTGACTGGAACTTCTGAAGGACTACGATATAACTCTTTTTTATCATTAAGGGAAGGCCAATGTGGTGGTTGATTCTTTGAGTATGAAGAATTCTAGAATAGACAGTCCTACCATTATTAGTGTGGAGGATAGACCATTGGCTAGAGATGTATAGAGATTAGCCAATACTCTCATCCAATTGCAGATCTCTAAGGAGATGGGTAGTTTGATTGCTTTTATTGAGGGTTGTTCTTCCTTAGTTGAGCAGATTCGTTAGCACCAGTTTGATGATGAGAAACTATGTCTCATTCCATATAATGTGATAAGAGAGGAAGCCAAGGCGGTTGTCCTTAATTATGATGGTGTCTTGCGGATTGGATGTCACGATCCGAGCCTACACCTTGGACGTGGCCAGCACTCAAGAACCATTGGTAGTCCCAAGCGAACCCTCATTTTGGCTGACTACAAGCAGAAGACTAACTCAAGCATACATAAGCATCAAATTGAAAGAAACATTTAAAAACAGTTTACTAATCTCAAAACTTTGCTGAATATAATAAGTATGGAACATTAGTTTTAAATGAAACATCTAAAAATGAAAGACTCTCTAAAATTGTCTATCTATGAAGCCTCTACTATACAAAGATGAGTGTTGGGACAAGACCCGCGACTCCTCAAAAGAACTACTACTAGAAACTCATAAAACTGGAGTGCTCCGAAAGCAAAGGGATCTCACTCGAAAGTTGACGAGCGGATGAAGTGATCTCAACAGACTCTTGTTAAGGATCCTAATAACTAGTATCTACATCATTAAAATATGCAAGTCGAATGACATCAATACATTGAATGTACGAGTATGTAATATAGTTGAATAACAAATAACTGAAAGAAAAGAATTGCAATAGATAACAATGTACTCAAACTGAATGTAAAGAAATAAAGGAGTTAAATTATTTAAAGCTTTACAAAATACTTTCTCATCTCTGAAGTCAACATAATAAGTGATATATAAGAATACACTTTAACTCTATTGAGAGATTCTCTAACCGACAACCATCATTATCAGCTACATGATGATACAATGTCTTGCCCACGCTGCCAGAATTGTCCTATACCTTGCCGGGATATAGGACAGCTCAACTAAGGGGATCCACTAAGCTCTGCCCGAAGGCACTTAGGATTCATCTAAAAATTATGATCTTGTACCTATGTTGACATATATGGTTTATGAGGAATGTGAGTTGTTTGAACTCATTCCCATATTAGTGTTCAATACTACTCCTAATAATATATACTCATGCCCAATGCTTAAAAACATACTCTTCCTCTGGTTTGAGATAATTGCTCAAACTATACTCTTAATATAGGTAACTGCTCTTGAAATATCTTTGAACTCATAACTCATTTAGAAATCAAAATTTTCTTTTATCAATGTAAAACCTTATACCTTTGGGAATACTTAGTTCGCTTATACTCTTACTCAATTCATATTCAAAAATTCTTTCTCAAAAAAATATATCAAAATCATCTTGTGATATGATCATTGATGACTCGGAAAGTCATACTGCATAAACATTAATGGCATAACTAGATACCATACTGCTTAAACATTGATGGCAAACTCGATGGTCATACTAATCATGTTTAAGAAACTCTTTCTCAATACTCATCATTCTTTCATCAAAAACTCAGTTTAAAACTTAAGTGTTGACTTTAAAAAGTTTCTCAATATTTATAACTCAAATCATAGGGTTCATATGGAATTATGGACATGAACGACTCAACTCAGGGATCTTAATACCAATAAGGAAACTCAGTACTTAGAATTCAAGACTCAAGAACTCGAAACTCATAACTCAACGATATTTCTCCTCTAAAAAATACTCAACTCATAGGGTTCATGCTGAAATATAGACATGAACGAAACAACTCAAGAATTTTAATGCATAACATATAGAAATTTAATAATAAGGAATAGAATTTCAAAAAGAGACAGGAACTCAAGAACTCAATATCAACTCATCTCAAGAATACTCAAATCTAGAGATTGAATCCTACATTAATCTTTTACTAATTTGAAAGTAGATGTAGGGTGTGAGGATGAAATAGCCCAACACTATCATAGACTTACATACCTGGAAGAACAAGGTTCTTGAAGAATCTTGAAGAAGAACTTGGTTATAAGCCTTGAAACCCTAGCTTGAAGGAGAACAATCAAGAAAACCTTTCTTGAGATTCTTGAATTACTTTCTTGAAATCACCAGGGCCATGAATTATAATTTTCCTTAGTAATTCATAATTGTATGGAGGAATTTGAGTTGGAAAGAATGAAATTCTTGGAGAAGGAATTATATTGAAGAAGAATCTTGAAAAAGATTGAAAGTATCTTGAATGGAGTCTTCCACTTTGATTTTTCCTTTGTGTTTTGTCTTAAGGTTTGAGAGAGAAGAGAATGATGGACTAAGAGATGAAAATATTATTGTTTTGAGTCTCTAATTAGTGAAGAAATTCGTTTAGGGTTTTCTTAGAGGTAAAAAGACAAAAACGACCTTTTTAATGTTTTCCCGTCGACTAATTCGTCACCGCACTATATCAGGTTACTAAAATGGTCATAACTTTTTACTCAAACCTCGGATCGCTATGAAATTAGTGGAGTTGGAAAGAAGATTCAAATACCTCTAATTGGATAGGCTATGGGCCACATAACGCTGTATATTCTAAGAGATATGGTCATTTGAAGTTGACCCAAGTAGAATCTTACATCAAAACATAATCGATAAGGAAGCTTTCAACTCTACTTTGTGCTAGGAGTTTCTAGTAACCTTATTTGATTTTCAGAATCATTCCCACACTAAATAATTTACCTTTAAATATATGGGAAACTTAAGAATCACACGATATGACCCTACAAGTAAATGAAGAATGATTCGAGTCATAACTTAGAAATTTTTGGGGTGTTTCAATATCTCCCTCTTGGGATTATTCATCCTCGAATGACTGTTGGACTAGGTATGGAACGAGGTTACTCTTAATATATTCAAGTTTAACCCAAATCCTTAGGTTCGGGTTCTATACCTCTCTATAGGGAATCTCATCCCAAGAATATTACTCTTTACCATTACACTGGGCTCATATAAACAATCACCTAATGTTTAATAACACAACATTCAAGGTTATTACTCTAACTCCATGAAATCCTACAAACTAGATCCTTAAGAAGTTCTCATTCTCTCATCATCTCTGTTATACCAACTAGAATTTCCCGATTACTATTCGGAACAAACTAAGGGTTCTTATTTAACTATTTCTCATAGTAAAACCTGATCCTCCTCTTCCTCCTCATTTATAACATTAGATGGAATTATCACACCATCATTATCACAATAAAAACATTAGCCTTCTCCTTCTAACATTACTCCACTACAACAAGGACCTCTGAAAAGATATCTCTCATACTCTTTTGAACTCATTACTATCTTATTATCAACACTTGACTTGATTTCCCATCTTATCGTCTCCCCCTTAGGTATAAAGCTTACATTTGAAAGCTCTGGACCTATTCCATAATCTCTAAACTGGTTTACATCCCCTTGTACTCTAATACTTGGGAAAGGCTTATCTCATAGATACTGAATTCTGCATAAGCAGGTACTAAGACTTCTTCTAAGACCTCTTTTTAAGATACTTCTATTAACCTCTTCTCATTGGCTTATTAGGCCTCTTAATCTAACTCTTAAGGGGGGAAAATAATGCTTACATCAGCCTATTCAACATTGACAACTCAAATATACTTTCTAGGAACACATCGAAAATCATTAACTTAATTGGAACCTCGTCTTATTATATACAATCTCAGGTACACTTCTTAATGCTCTTGTTACTCTTATGACTTAGCCACACTTCACTGCCCTTATCTAAAAGTTAGGATCTCTCACGTGTACCTCTCATGTTCATTGCAGCTAACATATCAATACCTCACCTACTCTATGTCAAGTCTACCAGATCGGATCTCCAGACTAACATCATCACCCTCATGTTGCAATTCTTTTGATCATGACCCTCATCTCAAATTCAAGCTTAATGTTTATTACTAATCCCGGATATCAACATGATTGCTCACTTACTATACTAACTTAAAACTACTAGATAAAAATTAAGAAACACTCACCCACTAAAACCTTATAACAAGTAGTCAATCTTTATCCCTCAGTCTTCATACTTACAATTTACCGTCACATTTCCTTTCACAACTTAAGTACTATTTACTCATTCACTATAAATCATCGCCTAATTAGTTTTATAACCCTTCGAATATTATGGGCTCTCCCTTTAAAAATCATAAGCCTAGCTTAGATCTATCACCTCATGAATACTCTACTCTTCTATCCAACACCTACACTTGGTCATTACTATCACAAGGACACATTATCATAAACTTCTTTCTAGTTAAAGTATACTCTAACTCATCCTAACTAGTCACTCTTACTATACCTCCTATCGTGAAATCTACACAAACTCATCACTTCTTAGTCTACCCGTAAGGGAAAACTCCTCATTAATAACTTACTGGTTGCATGACTATAATAACATTGTTTGCCGCATCACTATCTCTCTTTCTTAGATTACTATACCTCTTCATGCTTTCCTCTAACTTTGGGTACTTCTACTACTGGATTTTAACATCGCAACTCATACTATCTTTTAGGTGAAAGTACAACCCAAGCTCTAAGACATACTTCCTCATAAGGGTCTTAACTAAAACAAGGTTTAGAGAACAGAGTCTGGGAGTACATCTCGTTTTTAGCACGAACGCATGATTCATATGAATAAGAGCACATCCTTTTGAATCTCAACACTTAAGCTCCCTCATGGGCTTCTCTTAAGCCCCTTTGTAATCTCATGACTTTGTCAAGACTTTTGCTGAGAGTAACTCATCGATAATGAACTGACTATGTTTTTCAACCACCTTGAGTATGAGGGGTTGTCGAAAGGATATAAGAAAAGCACGAGTTAGAATAAATTCCTTATGACACAGTTCTACTGAACGATATATAGTATGAAAGAAGGGAAACTTTCCTTAAATGTTTGCAGTCCCTCATGTATTGAAGTGGGGCCCTCACAACCATAAATAAGATCCTACTAACACGACTTCATAGACACCCTAGGATATGTGAACTCTGTGCCCTGATACCAAGTTTGTCACGACCCGAGCCTACACCCTGGACGCGGCCGGCACTCAATAACCATTGTTGGTCCCCAAACGAACCCTCATCCTGGATGACTATAAGGGGAAGACTAACTCAAGCATATATAAGCATCAAATTGATAAAAATTTTAAAAAGACATTACTAAATCTCAAACTTTGCTAAATATACTGAGTATGAAACATTAGTTTTAACGAAAACATCTAAAACTGAAAGACTCTCCAAAATTGTCTATCTATGAAGCCTCTACTATATAAAGATGAGTGTTGGGACAAGACCCACGACTCCTCAGAAGAACTACTACTAGCAACTTAGAAAACTAGAGTCCTCCGAAAGCAAAGAGGCCTCACTCGAAAGTTGACGAGCAGATGAAGTGATCTCAATAGACTCTTGGTAAGGATCCTAATAACATGTATCTACATCATTAAAAGATACGGGTTTAACGGCATCAGTACCTTGAATGTACGAGTATGTAATATAGTTGAATCACAAATAACTAAAAGAAAGGACTACAATAGATAACAATGTACTCAAAATGAATGTAAAGAAATAAAGGAATTAAATCATTCAAAGCTTTACAAAATACATTCTCATCTCTGGAGTCAACATAATAAGTGATATATAAAAATACACTTTAACTCTATTAGGAGATTCTCTAACCGACAACCATCACTATGAGCTATATGATAATATAACGTCTTGCCCATGCTGCCAGAATTGTCCTATAACTTGTCGAGATATAGGACACCTCAACTAAGTGGATCCACTAAGCTCTGCCCGAAGGCACTTAGGATTCATCTAAAAAGTATGATCATGTACCCATGTTGGCATACATGGTTTATAAAGAATGTGAGTTGTTTGAACTCATCCCAATATCGGTGCGCAATAGTACTCCAAATAATATATTGTCATGCTCAATGTGTAAAAACACATTCTTCATCTAGTTTGAGATAATTTCTCAAACTATCCTCTTAAAAGAGGTAACTTCTCTTGAAATATCTTTGAACTCATAACTCATTTAGAAATCAAAATTTCTCTTTTATCAATGTAAAAACTGATACCTTTGGGAATAATTAGTTCCCTTATACTCTTACTCAATTCACATTTGAAAACCCTTTCTCAAAAAATTATATCAAAATCATATAGTGATATGATCATTGATGACTCGAGAAGTCATACTGCATAAACATTGATGGCATAACTAGATACCATACTGCTTAAACATTGATGGCATACTTGATTTTCATACTAATCATGTTTTAAAAACTCTTTCTCAAAACTCATCTTTACTTCCTCAAAATCTCAGTTTAAAACTCAAGTGTTTACTTTAAAAAGATTCTCAAGATTTACAACTCAAATCATAGGGTTCATGTGGAATTATGGACATGAAAGACTAAACTCAGGGATCTTAATAGCAATAAGGAAACTTAGTACTCCAAAATCAAGACTCAAAAACTTAAGGACTCAAGAACTCAAAACTCATAACTCAACGATATTTCTCCTCTCAAAAATACTCAATTCATAGGACTCATGCTAAAATATAGACATGAATGAATCAACTCAAGAATTTTAATGCATAATATATAGCAATTTAATAATTAGGAATAGAATTTAAAAAAGAAACAGGAACTCAAGAACTCAAAATCAACTCATCTCAAGAATACTCAAATCTAGGGATTGAATCCTAGATTACTCTTTTACTCATTTGAAAGTAGATGTAGGGCGTGAGGAAGAAATAGTCCAACACTATGATAGCCTTACATACTTGGAAGAACAAGGATCTTAAAGAATTTTGAAGAAGAACTTGGTTAGAAGCCTTGAAACCCTAGCTTGAAGAAGAATAATGAAGAAAGACTTTATTGAGATTCTTGAATTACTTTCTTTAAATCTCTATGTCCAAGAATTATGATTTTCATTAGTGATTCATAATTGTATGGAGGACTTTGAGTTGGAAAGAATGAAATTCTTGGAGAAGGACTTACGTTGATTATGAATCTTGAAAGAATTGAAAGAATCTTGAATTGAGTTTTCTACTTTGATTTTTCCTTAGGTTTTTGTCTTAGGGTTTGAGAGAGAAGAGAATGATGGATTAAGAGATGAAAATGTGATTGTTTTGGGTCTCTAATTAGTGAAGAAATTCTTTTAGGGTTTTCTTAGAGGTAAAAAGACAAAAAAGGAACCTTTTTAATATTTTTTCGTCAGCTAATTCATCACAACACTATATCAGGTTACTAAAATGGTCAGTACTTTTTACTCAAAGTTTGTTGCGAAATTTGTGTCGTTGGAAAGATGATTCAAATACGTTTAATTTGATAAGTTATTGGCCACGCAAATCTTTATATTCTAAGAGATATGATCGTTTGAAGTTGACCTAAGTAGAATCTTACATCAAAACTTAATCGATAAGGAAGCTTTCAACTCTACTTTGTGCTAGGAGTTTCAAGTGCCCTTAATTTATTTTCAAAATCATTCCCACGCTAAAGAATTTACCTTTACACATATGGGTAATTTAAGAATCACCTAATCTGACTACAAGTAAATGAAGAATGATTAGAGTCTTAACTTAGAAATTTTTGGGGTGTTACAATATCTCCCCCATGGGATCATTCATCCTCGAATGACGGCTGGACTAGGCATGGAACGGGGTTACTCTTACAATATACAAGCTTGAACCAAATCCTTAGGTTTGGGTTCTATGCCTCTCTATAGGGAATCTCATCCCAAGAATATTACTCTTTACCATCAGATTGGGGTCATATCAAGAACCAACTAATTTTTAACAACACTAGATTCAATCTTAGTACTCTAACAACTCCTTGGACTCCTACTAACGAGCTCCTTAAGAGGTTCTCATTCTCTCATCATCTCTGCCATACCAACTAGAATTTCCCACATTACTATTCGAAACCACCTAAGGGCTCTCATTTAACTATTTCTCATAGTAAAACCTCATCCTCATCTTCCTCCTCATTTATAACCTTAGATGGAATTATCACACATTCATTATCATGATAAGAACATTAGCCTTCTCCTTCTAACATCACTCCACTACAACAAGGACCTTGAAAAGATATCTCTCATACTCATTTGAACTCATTACTATGTTATTCTCACCACTAGACTTGATTTCTCATCTTATCATCTCCCCCTTAGGTCTAAAGCTGACACTTGAAAGCTCTAGACTTATTCCATAATCTCTAAACTGGTTTACATCCCCCTTTACTCTAATACTCGGAAAAGGCTTATCTCATGGATACTGAATTCTCTATAAGAATGTACTAAGACTCCTTCTAAGACCTCCTTTTAAGATTCTTCTATTAACCTCTTCTCAATGGCTTATAAGGCCGCTTCATCTAACTCCTAAGGAAAAAAATAATGCTTAGATCGGCCTACTCCGCATAGACAACTCAAATATACTATCTAGGCACACATGGAAAATCATTAACTTAATTGGAACCTCGTCTGAGTACATATAATCTCAAGTACACCTCTTAATGCTCTTGTTACTCTTATGACCTAGCCACACTTCACTGCCCTTATCTAAAAGTAAGGATCACTCACTTGTACCTCTCATATTCATTGCAGCTAACATCTCAATACCTCACCTACTCTGTGTCAAGTCTACCAAATCAGATCTCAAGACTAATACCATCACCCTCATGTTTCCATTATTTTGATCACGACGCTCATATCAAATTCAAGCTCTATGTTTATTACTAATTCCGGATATACTAACTTAAAACTACTACATAAAAATTAAGAAACACTCGCCCACTAAAACCTCATAACAAGTAGTCAATCTTTATCCCTTAGTCTTCGTACTTACAATTTTACCGTCACACTTTCTTTCACAACTTAATTACTATTTACTCATTCACTATAAATCATCGCTGAATTAGTTCTATAACCCTTTGAATATTATGGTCTCTCCCTTAAAAATCATAAGACTAGCTTAGACCTATCACCTCATGAATACTCTACTCTATTATTTAACACCTACACTTGGTCGTTACTATCACAATGAGAAATTATCATAAACTTCTTTCTAGTTAAAGTATACTCTAACTCATCCTAACTAGTAACTCTTACTCTACCTCTTATCATGAAATCTAAACAAACTCATCACTTCTTAGTCTACCCATAAGGGAAAAATCCCCATTAATAACTTATTGGTTGCATGACTGTAATAACATAGTTTGCCTCATCACTATCTATATTTCCTAGATTACTGTTCCTCTGCATGCTTTCCTCTAACTCTTGGCACTTCTACTACTGGCTTATAACATCACAACTCATACTATCTTTAGAGTTAAAATACAACCCAAGCTGTAAGACATACTTTGTCATAAGGGTCTCAATTGAAACAAGATTTAGAGAACAAAGTTTGGGAGTACATCTCGCTTTTAGCACGAACGCACGAATCATATGAATAAGAGTGCATTTTTTTTAGAATCTCAACACTTAAGCTCCCTTATGGGCTTCTCTTAAGGCCCTCTGTAGTCTCATCACCTTTTACTCAAACCTCGGTTATTTGCGAAATTGGTGCCGTTTGAAAGAAGATTCAAATATCTTTAATTTGATAGGTTATGGGGCACGTAACTCTTTATATTCTAAGATATATACTTGTTTGAAGTTGACCCAAGTAGAATCTTACATCAAAACCTAATTGATAAGGAAGCTTTCAACTCTATTTTGTGCTAGGAGTTCCTAGTGACCTTAATTGATTTTCAAAATCATTCCCACACTAAATAATTTTCCTATACACATATAGGCAATTTAAGAATCAGCCGATATGACCCTACAAGTAAATAAAGAATGATTCGAGTTTTAACTTAGAAATTTTTAGGGTATTACATTGGAGGCAGGATTTGTGTGCCTAAGGTGGGTGAGTTGGTTAGAATGATTCTTGAGGAGGCCCATTTTTTTCGATATTCCATCGATCTAGGTGCAGAAAAGATGTATACAAACCTAAGCCAGCACTATTGGTGGTGTGGTATAAAGAGGGATATTGTAGATTTTGTTTCGAGGTGTTTGACTTGCCAACATTTCAAGTGTGAGCACCAGCGACCTGGAGGTATATCTAAGAAAATGCATATTCCTACTTTGAAGTGGGAACGAATCACTAAGGACTTTGTTGTGGGACTACCTACCACTGTGGGTGATTATGATTCTATTTGGGTGGTTGTTGATAGGTTGACCAAGTCTGCCCATTTCATCGTAGTTCAGGTGAAGTATATAGTGGAGAAGTTAGCCGAGTCTTATATCAGTCAGATTGTGCAACTACATTGATTCCTAGTGTCTATTGTCTCCGATCGAGGTTCTTTGTTTAGTTCCCATTTCTAGAAGGCATTACATCATGGTTAGGATACTCGGTTAGATATGAGTACTACTTTTGATTCTTAGACAGATGGTCAGTCTGATCGAACGATTCAAATGTTAGAGGACATGCTCCGAGCTTGTGTGATTGATTTTAGTTCTATATGAGATCGACATTTTCCCTTAGCAGAGTTTGCCTATATAAACAGTTATGATTTCAGTATTTAGATGGCCCCTTTTGAGGTGTTGTATGGCAGACAATGTGGATCTCTAATCGGATGGTTTGATTCAGCTAAGATGGATTCATTGGATACAAAATTGCTTAGAGATTCTATGGAGTAGTTTCGTATGATCTAGGGTAGACTGTTGACACTCTAGTGTTCACATAAAAGTTATGCAGATCAAAGAGGCTGAGCCCTAGTATTCATGAAGGGAAATCATGTTTGGCTCATTGTCTCATCCATGAAAGGTGTGATGAGGTTCAAAAAGAAGGGTAAGCTTAGCCCTAGTTTCATTGGACCCTTTGAGATTTTGAGGCTTGTGGGAGAGATAGCCTATAAGTTAGCCTTGCCACCTAGCTTGTCAGTTGTGCATCCTATGTTTCATGTTTGGGAAGTACGTGTCGGATGAGTCCTATGTACTTTCCCTTGATTCAGTTGAGTTGGGTCTAGACTTATCTTTTGAGTAGTAGCCTATAACCATTTTGGATAGGCAAGTTCGGAAGCTTAGGACCAAGGAGATCAATTTTGTGAAGTTGTTGTGGAAGAATCGTTCAATTTGTGAGGCGAATTGAGAGATGGGGTCAGATATGCGTGCTAGATATCCTCAGATTTTTTAAGCTTCAGGTACTTTCTTTTGCTTTATGTTTGAGGACGAACATTGCTTTTAATGGTGGATAATGTAATGACCTGGTCGTTCATTTTTGGAAACTTTTATGAATTGACCATTTTTCCCCTCTTAATATTGACCCCAAGTCTTTTATGATTGAGTTTGAAAAGTTGGGTTTGAACTTTGAGTTAAAAGTTGAGGATTTGGTAGGTTTGTGAGTTTAAAGGCTAAGTTGTTAAGAAAGTGATTTTGGGGTCTTTTGGAGTTTCGAGGGTCGAAATGAACTTTTGTGGATTCCATCAGTGACAAAATGTGAAATCTAATTTGTGAGAGTTGTCGGTTCTAGATTTCGAGTCTTTTTGAGGATTTGAGGTCCTAAGTTGTGAAATTATGGAAATTTAGCCTTTGGGTTGACTTTAGTCAACATTCCGGGTTCTGATGCTTTGATCAAAATTCTGAGAGTTCTATTAGATTCAGGGGATGATTTTTGTCCTAGGTGACATGTTGGTTGATTTTTGAGACGTCACAAGCTTGTTTTAGCCTTTTTAGGCGTTAGTTGGTTTCTTGTGGTTTTCACAGATATTGGGTCAAAGAGACCTCTAATTTGTGTTTTGACGGTTCCATTGAGTCCAGAACTTCTAGTATAATTTATTTGCATATGTGATATGTGTTTAAGGGGTTTCGAACAACTTTCGAGGGTCCTTCCAATGTTTTGAGAGTTGGCTTATTTTCCTTATGTCTGTGTTCTTGTGCACCTCCATTTTTGCGTGAGTTGGCTCGCTTTTGTGAGGCTCGCTTCAGCGAGGCTTGGGTATCTTTTGCGATTGGTCAACCTCTATTGACTTTGCTTTTGCGAAGTAGCCACCGCTTAAGCGAAGGCCTGATCGCAGAAGCGAAGCCCGTGTTTTTGGTGAGGCTCGCTTAAGCGAACCCCTGTTCGCTTAAGCGATACCTGGGAGGGTCCATGGCCTGCCATTTCAGGGTGTAAGCCATTTTCTTCCAATTTTGAGATTTAGGGACCCTTGGTGACGAATTTATAAAGGATTATTTGTGCTAAATCGGTTGGGTAAGTTTTCGTGATTCTAAACCTTCATGTTCCATCGATTAATTATGAGTTTTAACATCAAATTGTGGGTTTTTGGTTGGTTAATGGCTAGGTATTTCAAGAACCCAAGGGTTTAGTTAAGTGGTGATGTTGAAGTAGTTTTGATCCCTTTTTTGAAATGATTTTCACTAATGAGTTCCTAAAGTCTTAAACATTATTTCTATGTATTTTTTTCCGAATTCAAACCTCCATTTTGATATTAGGTTTTGAGGTTATTGACCCATTTCTTTACATGATTGATGTGGGAAGCGTTGTTTCCTATGGGTGATTGTGAATACTTGATTATGTTAGATCGTTTGCCTTTGGAAGTAGTTCAGAAGGGGAAGAATCGACTTTTTGAGTAATTGTTGATTGATTTAAGGAGAGTGGCTTCCTAAACCTTTTATTCTAGTTAAATTTGTATGCTTCCTTTATTTCTTGTGGTGTTGGGAGTAATGGGGGTTAGGTGAAGGATTAAATTGTCCAGTTGTTATACCTAAATGAATAATAAGGGGCTGAAATGAAAAAGGTTATGTGTTGATCATGATGATGTCAATTGCCTTATTGTAACTTTTTATTATTGATTGATGAAATTCTTGAAAGCATGAATGTGGACTTAAATTGTGTAATTTGTTGTCTCTTTAATGTGGTGTTATATTGATCATGTGCAATGATCATTGAACACCATGATGAGACATGTAATGATTATTGTAACACCTCGAAAACCAGACCTAGAAAAAAATTGCAGAAACTTACCTGAACCAGTGAACCACGGCAGGGTTCACGGACCGGATAGGGTCCATAGTCTGTTGACCTACCCGTGGTCATGACTTAGACTTCACCAGGCCCAGACATCAGACCACGAAGAACTTCACGGTCCGTGGTCTTGATGACGGGCTATGGTGGTATCCGTGATGTCTAAGAAGTGGCCCCCTAGTCAGTCCCTTAGACCCCCATGCCCAACTGAAGACCACGAGGAACTTCACAGTCCGTGGTCCTTCACACGGGTCCTGGGGTGGTCCGTTAAGCCCATCCAGTGGGCAGCAGACCTCAGCATCCAGACCTCAACCCAAGTGAGGACCACAGGGACCTTCACGGTCCGTGGTCCTCCACACGGACCGTGTTAGGGGGTCGTGGATCAGACCCCAGAACCCTCAGCTCCTGGACCACAAACCACAACCATCTTCACGGTCTGTGGTCCCTTTCATGGTCCATAAAAGTGGCCATGGTCAGCCTATCTGCAGTTTAAGTCAGGGGTCTTTCGATCTTTTCCCCTCTTCGTTGGACACGTAAACTACGTTGTTCTAACCCTAAACTACGTGGTTTTAGTCAGTTTTAGCATAGAAACATAACTAGAACTTACCTAAGTCAAATCTTTCATCAAGACTTAGAAACTTAGAGCGTAGAGAGAAGGAAGAGGCGACCAAACCCTAGTTAAAGAACGCAACAAGGTTCCATCAGTTCCAACCCTGAAATCGAAAGATTTCTCCGTGGAATTTGTCACCAGGTATGTGGGATTTCACTAGTAGGTTCCTTTCACCCATTAGGTCCCTAGAATTCAGTCAGATTCTTGATTCCTTCTTATCAACTAGACCTAGGGTTTCTAGAATTTCAGCAGATCATTACAATTTAGTTACTTTATTGTTCCAAATCAGATTATCATGTTATTACTTTGTTTCTTGCATGAATTTCAGAACCCTAGCTATGCATTTTCTTAATTCTTAAATTACACATGTTAGGTAAGATATTTCAGTACTTCAGATATACATTCCTCAATTTTGAATGTGTCATTATCAGTATATTAATGTGCATTCTCAGTTTGCATGTTAGTTTTGGGTTATCCAATATATTATAGTACTTGAGTCATAATGTGTTAATAATTTAATATATTGGGAGTAGCATAATACTGAGTTGGACTAGCTTCAGTCACCCGTATAGTCCCAGAACTACAAGTCACGTAAGTTGTAAGTCCCCTCTGTGGGCATTATTTAGTGATCACGCCAGTCATGCCTCTATACCTATGGCAGAGTATATTGGGTCCTCTCCATGGGGTGTATACATCGGACTCCACTTTTAGCTCATGTGGTCTTATTATCGGTTATTAGTAGCTCCCACAATTTAGTTAGACTTCATTGCATTGACCACATTTCAATATAGTTAGTATTCAGTCTCTGCATGCTTATAAATTTGGTCATTGCATTTGGTTAGCTCAGTATTCAGTGTATCTATATCATGTTCAGATTATATTCTTGCTTTATTGCTTGTTCAGCTATATGCTTATTTCAGCTTTACTCTATCCTGCATGCTCAGTACCTTTCAAGTACTGACACATACTCTGTGCTACATCTTATCGTGATGTAGGTTCAGGTTCTCAGCTTCCAGATCACGCATAGATCGAGTCCCAATCTCCTGTAGCAGCATCAGTGGTGACTCCTCATTTTTCAAGGACAATAGTCATGTTATCATTTCAGTTTTTCAGTCTTTTAGTTTCAGTTTTGTTAGACTTAGCTGGGGCATGTCCCAACACTTCTAGTCAGTTAGAGGCTATTTTCAGACATAGTTAGATTTAGCTTAGTATTTGAGTTTGATATTTCTCTTGTATTAAACTCTCAGATTTGATATATTCAGTTTTAGTAAATGGGTATTCCCCATCATTTTAGATTTACTTCATGATTAGCTTCCACATCAGTTATTATTATCCTTAGTATGCTCATGTCATGCCAGCAGGGTTATCTTGGGGTCACTTGTGATCCTAGGTCCCATGTCCGCGTCATTGGGGTAGCTCAGGGCGTGAAAAACTTGGTATCAGAGCACTAGCTTTTAGTGTCCTAGGATGTCTGAAAAGCCACACTAGGTAGAGTCCTTTCATGGGTGTGTAGTGCGCACCACATCTAATGAGAGGGAGGCTACAAAGTGTTTTAGGAAAAATTTTCATTTTCTTGTTACTCTTATCGTGCATAAGGTATGATCTAATTCTTCGTTTCTAATTTGATGTTCTACATTTCAGATCATGCCTCCTTGTAGAGCTAACGCCAGGAATGCAAATGCAGCTCCTCCAGTCCCAGATCAAGAAGTTTTGAATGCAGAGTTCTGGAACGCTCTTCAGATATTGGCTAAAAGTGTGGTCAACTAGAACAATTAGTGGGTTCCAGGTCCGGCATGTGCTAATGTTAGGTCAGTTGCAGCTAGAGTGCAAGATTTTGTTAGGATGAATCCGCCTAAGTTTTTAGGATCGCAGATTGGTGAGGATCCCAAAACTTCGTTGATGAGGTCAAGAAGATCTTTGAAGTGATGCAAGTAACCGGGAATGATCGAGTTGAGTTATCATCTTACCAACTTAAGGATGTGGCTCATATTTGGTATACTCAAGGGAAAGAGAACAGGGGTACATACGCCGCTCCTTTCACTTGGGATTGCTTTAGTGAGACATTTCTGGACAGGTTTTTCCCAAGAGAGCTAAGGGAGGCAAAAGCTCAGAAGTTTATGAACTTGAGGCAGGGTAACATGACAGTCAAAGAGTATGGGCTCAAGTTTACCTAACTCTCCAGGTATATGCTCCTCACATGGTTGCTAATTCCAGGGCCCAAATGAATTATTTCCTATATGGAGTGTCAGACTTGGTGAAGACAGAGTGTAGAAATGCTATGTTGTTTGAAAATATGAACATATGTAGGATCATGACTTATGCTCAGCAGGTTGAGGGTGATAAGCTTAGGGAATAGGCTAAGGAGAACAAGAAGACCAAGACTGGAAATTATGATTATTCTCAACAAAAATCGGGTGGTGGAAATCACTCGCAGGGTCAGCAGAAATTTTCAGCTCCAGTCCCTTCATTACCTAGTGTTTCGTCCTCCAAGTTCCGACAAGATAAGAAAGGTAGGGCATCAGGCTCTAAGTCTCAGAGGAGTGTTTCAGGTACCAAAACCTACCCAACTTGCCCTAAGTGTGGTAAGAACCATCCGGGCGAGTGCTTTGCAGGAAAGGAAAGATGCTTTGGGTGTGGTCAGTCTTGTCACTGGTTGAGGGATTGTCCTTCTAAACAGGTTCTAGGAGGTAATAATCGTAGGGCTCAGTCTACAACTTCAGCAGCACCAGCAAGTCGCCCGACTTAGCAGGGTAACTGATCTGGTACAAGTGGCGGGCTCTATGCTCTTCAGGCTCACTAGGATCAGGAAGATTCTCCTGATGTAGTCACTGGTACATTACGAGTCTTTAATCTCGATGTTTATGCTTTATTAGATCCAACGGTTACTCTTTCCTTTGTAACTCCTTATACAGCAGTCAACTTTGATGTTAGTCCAAAAACTCTCTCAAAACCCTTATTAGTCTCTACTCTAGTCGGTGACCCAGTTATAGCTAGACGGGTATTCAGAAATTACCCTATCCCAGTCGCTCAGAAAGTCACCTCAGCAGATCTTGTAGAGTTAGAAAAGGTAGACTTCGATATCATTCTAGGCATGGATTGGTTACATTCTTGTTATGCCTCAGTTGATTGTAGAACTAGGATTGTTCATTTTCAGTTTCCAGACGAACCAATCTTAGAATAGAAGGGTAGTATCTTAGCGCTTATGGGTCGATTCATTTCTTACCTTATGGCCAGAAAAATGATCTCTAAGGGTTGTCTCTATCATCTAGTTTGGGTTAAGGATTCAAGCTCTGAAACCTCAACTCTTGAGTCAGTTCCAGTAGTTAATGAGTTTCCAGAAGTGTTTCTAGAAGATCTTCCCGGAGTTCCTCCCGAAAGGGAAATCAACTTTGGAATTCATCTCCTTCCAGATACCTAGCCTATCTCTATTCCTCTTTACAGAATGGCTCCAACTGAGCTTAAGGAATTGAAAGACAAGTTGAAAGACCTACTAGATAAGGGCTTCATCAGACCTAGTATTTCGCCATGAGGCGCACCAGTGTTGTTTTTGAAGAAGAAAGATGGTTCCCTCAGAATGTGCATTGACTATAGGCAGTTGAACAAAGTCACAATCAAGAATAAGTATCCCATCCCCAGGATTGATGAAATGTTTGACCAACTTCAGGGTGATAGTCATTTTTGAAAGATAGACCTCAGATACGGTTATGATTAGCTCAAAGTCAACGATAGTGACATTTCGAAGACAGCCTTTAGAACTCGGTATGGTCATTATGAATTTGTAGTTATGTCATTTGGACTAACCAATGCTCCTGTAGCTTTCATGTACTTGATGAACAGAGTTTTCAAGTAGTACTTGGACTTGTTCGTTATCGTCTTTAGTGATGATATCCTCATTTACTCTAGGAATGAGGAAGAACATGCGAGTCATTTGAGGGTTGTCCTGCAAACTCTCAAGGATCTCTAGTTATTCGCTAAGTTTAGCAAATGTGAGTTTTGATTACAATTCGTTGCATTCCTTGGGCATTGATGAGTCCACAAATTGGACTCATTTAGGGATTTATTTTGATAGGAATAGTGTCCTCAAATGCTTATTTTGTCTCAATATCTGATGAAAACTCTTAAGTTTCAGGTATTTGAGGTTTTAGTGGAAGCATGGACACTTAGGCGCAAAAAGGAACAAAAATGTTGAAAAGAACGAAGAAGCTGAAGCCTGCGCATCACCAAGCACTCTTGGCGATTCGCCGAAGGGACGCACTTCGCCCTTTGTTCCAGTATGCGTAGCCTTAAATGAGCAGGACCAAAAAGGCGATGAAAGGAACAGTCGGCGTTTCGCCAAATAATTCCGCGAAGCAGTACTAGGTCGCCCAATGATACAGAGCACGACGATGCTGAAGGCTACTGCAAGACGGCGATGAACTACACCAAAGGACGAATCGGCGATTCCGACTAACTTCGCTAAAAGATCCGCCAGCACTATTTTCTGATGTCTATAAATACTAAACTTGTTATTAATTTTTAGGAGTCGAACATTTATTTTAATTTCCAGAATAGAATAGTACTTTTTGGGATATTTTCTCTCAAGTTTGGAGAGGGTTTTTGGGAGACTTGAAGAAAGAAGTATTTTATCTTCCCCAAGTTGGAATTGGGTCTTTTCCATTCTTCTTTCTTTGCTTAAATCAAGGTTTAATTCCTTCTACCCATTTGATTTTAGTATCATTTTAGGTGTATTTTGTTATTTTCTTGATGTGTGGCTAAAAATCCCATTCTTGGGGTGTGATTTAGCAAATATGTGTTGATATTGTTGTTGGGTCTTGCTTGCTGATAGGATAGATGTATTTTAATGGTGATTTCACCTAGTGGTTGTGGTTTAATTTAATGGGTTTGTAGTTGCAAATACAAAACCACCCATATGTTCTCGGCTTGCCTAAGACAGAGGTCGCGAAACCAAGACCGCTAGACTAATGGCCTACGGAGTGGGTCGACATAAGGTTCAGCCTGAGAGGGTGAGCCCTAGTCCCATATCCTAACACTTAGCTCGAGAGAGTGAGCGGGGTAAGGCATAGGCTGACCTTCATGCGGCAAATGGGTATCCGAGAGGAACGCATTTGAAACGGGGTAAGTTGCTCGAGAGGGAACTTATTTCTATCTAAAGCTTAGCCTAGTCACTATTATCTTGCAAATTTCCTATCGAAAGCATGTACCCAATGATTTATCTCAACCTGTATTGCGGTCACACCCCAAGAACTTGTCCCCATACTTGATCTTCTTATTATTTTTGTTGTTTTTTACTACTTGTGACTAAAACCCCTTTTGATATTTGACACCTTTTTGTCACCCCTTTTAATTTACAATGTTTTTAATCGTTAATGTCTTTAGCTACGACTAGTTTGAACTTAATTTTATTTTTCTACTAATTCTCAAAACCACTCCATTGAGACACGACCCCAACCCTTGGTTGGGTTACTATATTATCGAAGTTCAGTTAATACAATACAGGCCTTTGGAGCAGCTCATGAGATAGATCAGATGATTGCAGCTAATCTTGCTACAGAGGCCAAGGCAGAGGCAAACAATGAGGACCAAAACAACAATACTCCGGGGACATTGTTTCACTTCAGGGAGATGCTCCGAGTACTGATGCCCAGATAGATGAAGCGACCCATTAGCCAGGATCCCCTCTTTACCTCCCTCTCTAACCTTTGCTATCTTCAAAATCTTGGTTAATTTTATTTGCATTTGAGGACAAATGATTTTTATTTGTGGTGGGCTGAGACCCACTTGTGTGTGCTATTTGTGATTCATGTTTTGTATATATTTGGGTTGTTCTGCTTTAAAATTATGTTTTATCTGCTTTCTGTGGATGTTTCAGCTTGTGGCTCCGTTTATTTTTATTTGCAAAATGATTTTGACCCTTCAAAATTTTTTTGAATCTTTTGCACATTTTTGCCACCCCTCGTAAGTTGATGTGGCTGTACTTTTGCAAAAATTTTGAGTCCCGGTTTCGATCAATACCGATGACTTGAATAGTGCTCTAAATCGAATAAACATGAATGTACGGCTACGATGAGGCCAAATTAAGTTGCATAGACAATATGTGAACTCTTTGCATCTCGTTGTGATTAGCCATTTATCGAATTGATTCTCTTGTAATGACCATTGCACACTAGCGAAAGTGTGTAGTCTTGTTTGACTTAACTATCGATGCCGTGTGTCATTAGCTTGCTTTGAACCTTGCATGAATAAACCTAGAATTTGCCATGTTAGTCTGATTGATTTAGAAAGGTGTGCTTTTGATATGATCTTAGGCAACTTTAAAGAGTGTGAGCCAAATTTGACATATACTTCTTTTGTGGCCTACCCGTGAGCGTGTGAAACTCTTTTGAACACCCTTTCAACCTTACCTTTATTTGAAAGAACCTTGATGGACCCTAGACCTTACTTGACCCACTACCTATAATCCTTTTGATTTGTGGTTTAGCGAATAGCCAACTTAGGCCAAAAGCCTAAGTTGGGGGTGTGGTAAAAAGGAAAAGGAAAAGTCAAGAAGTGCAAGAAAAGTCCCCCTTAACCCCTGGTGTTGCAGAACAATGGGACCCCTACATATTTGTGGAATAAAGTACCAAGGAAATCGGGTTTCCAAGCAATCCATGGAGGTGAATAAAAAGATGACTTAGAAGCACTAGAAAAAGAATTGATAAAAGGAAAAGACAGGAATGCCTTGAGAATACCACATCTCACGAGGAAAAAGACACTGAGCCTAAATGACCATACATTTGCACTCATCCCTATTACAAGCCTTAGAAAGACCTTTTTGATCTTGAGTAAGCCGAATCGAAACTCGATTGAAAAATAAGGACAAGCCTATGGGCAAAAACATGCATTGTGTTCCTCTTTTTGAGTGTGAGCATTGCATCTGAATCCTGATCTTGAATTGGTTAACCTCTGTGTGTGAATATGGAATCATTCTTGATGTGATGGCATTTAGATACTTCATGTTGAGCTTGATTGCACAAGTAACAAGTATTCCGAGAATGATAATCTTTAGTAATGGTGTGTCACAACTTGAATCTTTGAGTACACAATTGATCCTTGCATAAGTAAATTTGAGTCTGGTTGTGTGCATTCATAATTTAGTCTTGTGTAGCATTATTTAAGACACCTTGTTGAACGGCTGAACTTGCATTTACTTGAGGACAAGCAAAAGTTTAAGTTGGGGATGTTGATGTGTCCACTAATTGGACTCATTTAAGGATTTATTTTGGTAGGAATAGTGTCCTCAAATGATTAGTTTTTCTCAATATCTGATGAAAACTCTTAAGTTTCAGGTATTTGAAGATTAAGTGGAAGCATGGACACTTAGGCACAAAAAGGAACAAAAAGGCTGAAAAGAACGAAGAAGTTGAAGCCTGCGCATCGCCAAGCACGCTTGGCGATTCGCCAAAAGGATGCACTCCGCCCTTTGTTCCAGTACGCGAAGCCTTGAACGAGCAGGATAAAAAAGGCGATGAAAGGAGCAGTCGGCGTTTCGCCGAATAACTCTACGAAGCAGTACTAGGTCGCCCAATGACACAGAGCACGACAATGCTGAAGGCTAGTGTAAGACGGCGATGAACTACACCAAAGGGCGAATCGCCGAGTTAATCAGTGATTCCGACTAACCTCGCTAAAATATCCGCCAGCACTATTTTCTGATGTCTATAAATACTAAACTTGTTATTAATTTTTAGGAGTCGAACATTTATTTTAATTTCCAAAATAGAATAGTACTTTTAGGGATATTTTATCTCAAGTTTGGAGAGGGTTTTTGGGAGACTTGAAGAAAGAAGGATTTCATCTTCCCCAAGTTGGAAGTGGGTCTTCTCCATTCTTCTTCCTTTTCTTAAATCAAGGTTTAATTCCTCATACCCATTTGATTTTAGTATCATTTTATGTATATTTTGTTATTGCTTGATGTATGGCTAAAAACCCCATTCTTGGGGTGTGATTTAGCAAATATGTGTTGATATTGTTGTTGGGTCTTGCTTGCTGATAGGATAGATGTATTTTAATGGTGATTTCACCTAGTGGTTGTGGTTTAATTTAATGGGTTTGTAGTTGCAAATACAAAACCACCAATATGTTCTCGGCTTGCCTAAGAAAGAGGTCGCGAAACCAAGACCGCTAGACTAATGGCCTACGGAGTGGGTCGACATAAGGTTCAGCCTGAGAGGGTGAGCCCTAGTCCCATATCATAACACTCAGCTCGAGAGAGTGAGTGGGGTAAGGCGTAGGCTGACCTTCATGTGGCAAATGGGTATCCGAGAGGAACGCATTTGAAACGGGGTAAGTTGCCCGAGAGGGAACCTATTTCTATCTAAAGCTTAGCCTAGTCACTATTATCTTGCAAATTTCCTATCGAAAGCATGTACCCAACGATTTATCTCAACTTGTATTGCGGTCACACCCCAAGAACTTGTCCCCATACTTGATCTTCTTATTATTTTTGTTGTTTTTTACTACTTGTGACTAAAATCCCCATTTGATATTTGACACATTTGTGTCACCCTTTTTAATTTACAATGTTTTTAATCGTTAATGTCTTTAGCTATGACTAGTTTGAACTTAATTTTTTTTTCTACTAATTCTCAAAACCATTCCATTGGGACACGACCCCAACCCTTGGTTGGGTTACTATATTATCAACGATCGTAGACACTCGTACTGTAGTTTATTGTCGTTGGTCATGATAAGCATCAGGCATGTATTATCCAGTGAAGGGATCCGAGTGGATTCCCAAATAATAGAAGCGGTGAAGCAGTGGACCAGACCTACCTCTCCTACAGATATCAGAAGTTTCTTGGGTTTGGCTGGTTACTACAGAAGGTTTGTGGAAGGATTTTCGTCCAGAGTCGGCCTAGGTTGTGTGTTGATGCAACGAGGTAAGGTTATAGCTTATGCTTCTAGACAACTTAAGGTGCATGAGAAGAACTATCCAACTCATGTTCTCGAGATTGCAGCAGTGGTGTTTGCACTTAAGATTTGTAGACATTACTTGTATGGTGTTCACGTAGATGTGTTCACAGACCATAAGAGCCTTCAGTATGTGTTCACCCAAAAAGAGTTGAATCTTCGCTAGAGAAGATTGCTTGAGTTCCTCAAGTACTATGACATGAGTGTGCATTACCATCCGGTAATGCCAATGTAGTAGAAGATTCTCTTAGTATACTATCGATGGGTAGTGTGGCACATGTAGAGGAAGAAAAAAAGGAGCTAGCAGAAGATGTTCATAAACTTGCTCGCCTAGGAGTTCATCTTATGAGCATATCAGATGGTGGCGTAACAGTTCAAAATGGGTCAGAATCTTCTTTAGCAGTGAAAGTTAAGGAAAAGCAAGACAGTAATCCAATATTGCTTGAACTAAAAGGGGCAATCCACCAGCAGAGGATGGAGGTTTTCTCCCAAAGGGGGAGAAGTGTGCTTCGCTATCAGGGTCGATTATGTGTTCCTAAGGTGGGTGAGTTGAGACAACATATTCTTCCATAAGCCCATAACTCCAGATATTCTATTCATCCAGGTGCAACTAAGATGTACTGTGATCTGTGGGAAGTCTATTGGTGGAATGGTATGTAAAGGGATAATGCAGATTTTGTGGCTACGTGCCCCAATTGCCAGCAAGTCAAGGTAGAACATCATAAACCAGGAGGTATGACTCAAGAGGTCGGCATTCCTACTTGGAAGTGGGAAGTGATCAACATGGACTTCATCACAGGTTTACCTCATACCCCCAAACAATATGACTCCATTTGGGTGATAGTTGACAGAGTTACTAAGTCTTCACGCTTTTTGGCGGTCAAGACTACAGATTCTGTGGAGGCTACGCCAAGCTTTACATTAATGAGATAGTTAGGTTGCATGGGGTTCCTTTGTCTATCATTTTAGATAAAGGTCCTCAGTTTACCTCTCATTTTTGGAAATCATTTCAGAAAGGTCTTGGTACTCAGTTTAATCTTAGCACAACATTTCATCCACAAATGGATGGGCATGAAGACCGTACTATTTAGACCTTAGAGCACATGTTGAGATCTTGTGTGATCGATTTCATGGGTAGTTGGGATGATCACCTTCCTCTTATTGAGTTCGCCTATAGTAATAGCTATCATTCCAGCATTCAGATGGCCCCTTATGAGGCATTGTATGGGCGTAGATGTAGATCTCATGTTGGTTGGTTTGAATTGGGTGAAGCAGCCTTGATAGGACCAGATTCAATTCATGATGCTATGGAGAAAGTGCAACTCATTAGAGACAGACTTAAGATAGCCCAGAGTCGCCGGAAGTCTTATGTGGATGTAAAGAGAAGGGAACTAGAGTTCCAAGTTGATGATTGGGTTTTCTTGAAGGTGTCACCTATGAAACGGGTGATGAGATTTGGCAAGAAAGGGAAGCTCAGTCCTAGATATGTAGACCCTTACAAGATTCTGAAAAGGATTGGTAAAGTGGATGATGATTTAGAGTTGCCAGCAGAACTAACAGCAATGCATCTGGTTTTTCACATTTCACTTTTGAAGAAGTGTGTGAGTGATCCAGTATCTGTTATACCATTAGAGAGTGTGGTTGTGAAGGATAGTCTCACTTATGAGGATGTACTAGCTGAGATTTTTGATCGTCAGGTCAGAAGGTTAAGGAATAGGGAAGTCACTTCACTCAAGGTTTTGTGGAGGAGTCAGTCCGTAAAGAGAGTTACTTAGGAAGCAGAAGCAGCCATGCAGTCCAAGTATCCTCACCTCTTTCCTTCCGATTCCACTCCAGCTTGAGGTAATAGTTCCTCTTCAGTTTTTCAGTCATTCATGCACAAATTCAGTCTTAGTATCATGTTTCTTCGGTATGTACTTGCATTTTCAGCGTATTTGCATGTTATTGGATCCTAGTTCAGTCAAAAATCAGTTTCCAGTGTTTAGTGGTAGGGTTGCAGCTCATCCCCTCCATTTCAGCTAGTTTAGTCTTTATTCGAGGACGAATGTTCCAAGGGGGAGAAATTGTAACACCCCAAAAACCAGACCTAGAAAAAAATTGTAGAAACTTACATGAACCAGTGAACAACGACAGGGTTCACGAACCGTAAAAGAGTCCATGGTCAGTTGACCTTCCCGTGGTCATGACTTGGACTTCACCAGGCTCAGACATCAGACCACGAGGACCTTCACGGTCCATGGTCTTGATGACGGGCTGTGGTGGCGTCTGTGATGTTTAAGTAGTGGCCCCCCTAGTAAGTCCCTTAGACCCCCACGCCCAAGTGAAGACCACAAAGACCTTCACAGTCTGTGGTCCTTCACACGGGTCGTGGGGTGGTCCGTTAAGGCCATCCAGTGGGCCCCTAGACCTAAGCTTCCAGACCTCATCTCAAGTGAGGACCACGGGGAGCTTCACGGTCTGTGGTCCTTCACACGGGCCATGGTAGGGGCTCGTGGATCAGACCCCAGCTCCTGGACCACAGACCACGACCATCTTCACGGTCTGTGAGAGTGGTCGTTGTCTGCCCCGTCTGTAGTTTAAGTTAGGGGTCTTTTGATCTTTTCCCCTATTCGCTGAACACCTAAACTACGTCGTTTTAACCCTAAACTACGTGGTGTTGGTCATTTTTAGCCTAGAAACATAACTAGAACTTACCTAAGTCAAATCTTTCATCAAAAGTTAAAAACTTAGAGCGTAGAGAGAAGGAAGAGGTGACCAAACCCTAGTTCAAGAACGCAGCAAGGTTCTATCAGTTCCAACCCTGAAATTGAAAGATTTCTCTGTGGAATTCGTCACCAGGTATGTGGGATTACACTAGTGGGTTCCTTTCTCCTATTAGGTTCCTAGAATTCAGTCAGATTTTTGATTCCTTCTTATCAACTAGACTTAGGGTTTCTAGAATTTCAGCTGATCATTACAATTTAGTTACTTTAATGTTCCAAATCATATTATCATGTTATTACTATGTTTCTTGCATGAATTTCAGAAACCTAGCTATGTATTTCCTTAGTTCTTGAATTACACATGTTAGGTAAGATATTTCAGTACTTCAGATATACATGCCTCAGTTTTGAATTTGTCATTATCAGTATATTAATGTACATTCTCAGTTTGCATGTTAGTTTTGAGCTATCCAGTTTATTACAGCAATTCAGTCATAATCTTTTAATCATTTAATCTATTGGGAGTAGCATAATACTGAGTTGGACTAAGGTCAGTCACCCGTATAGTCCCAGAACTATGAGCCACGTGGTTGTAAGTCCCCTATGTGGCATCATTTAGTGATCACGCCTGTCATGCCTCTATATCTATGGTAGGGTATATTGGGTCCTCTCGATGGGGCGTATACATTGGACTCCACATTTAGCTCATGTAGTTTTATTATCAGTTATTAGTAGCTCCCACATTTCAGTACAGTCAGTATTCAGTCTCAGCATGCTTATAAACTTGGTCATTGCATTCGGTTAGCTCAGTATTCAGTATCTATATCATGTTCAGATTATATTCTTGCTTTATTGCTTGTTCAGTTATATATTTATTTCAGCTTCACTCTATCTTGCATGCTCAGTACCTTTCAAGTATTGATGCATACTCTGCGCTACATCTTCTCGTGATGTAGGTTTAGGTTCTTAGCTTCCAGATCATGCATAGATTGATTCCCAATCTCCAGTTCCACATCATCAGTGGTGAGTCCTCATTCTTCGATGACAATAGTCATGTTATCATTTCAGTTTTTCAGTCTTTTATTTTAGTTTTGCTAGACTTAGCTAGGGCATGTCCCAACACTTCTAGTCAGTTAGAGCTATTTTCAGACATAGTTAGATTCAGCTTAGTATTTGAGTTTGATATTTCTCTTGTATTAAATTCTCAGATTTGACATATTCAATTTTAGTGCATGGGTATTCCCCCTCATTTCAGATTTACTTCGTGATTAGCTTCCGCATTAGTTATTATTATCATCAGTATGCTCATGTCATGCCAGAAGGGTTAGCTTGGGGTCACTTGTGATCCTAGGTCCCGTGTCCGCATTTCGAGGGTAGCTCGGGGTGTGACAATTATGAGGCTGACATCTTTGTTAGCAACTGCTATTGTGCCAATGTCTTTGACGACGAGTGCTATTATGCCTAGGCCTTTGCCAGTGAGTACTTTTATGCCGAGGTCTTTGTCAGCGAGTGTTATTATGTCGATGTCTTTGCTGGTGAGAGTGATTAGTTCGAGGTCATTTCCGGCCAATGTTATTATGCTAAAGTCATTATCGGCAAGGAATAAAAAGTTGATGGGAAATGGTTCGGAGAGATATTGATTATGTGACTTGATACCTTTGATGCTTATGCATGATTTGCGTGACTAAACTACTTGAATTTGAGGTTAACTTATTTGATCCCTTTAATTGTTGAATTATGGCTAATACACTTTGAATATTGGGTCTTGTGAGTCATTTATTGTAGAATTGCTAGGTTGGGCTGATTTCTGTGCATGTTGTAGCTTGAGGAGGTTCGGTTGGAGAGTTAGGGGTATTCTTTTTTAGCTAGTTGCCTTGTTTAGTAGGTTGCTTGCTAGGTACCGTGTTGTTGGTACTCATCCCTTGCTTCTACACTTGTTTAGGTTTCGAGCTCGGAACCGTGTGATCTTTTTAGCCTTCTCTTCCTGACAGTTGAAACTCATGAATAGTCATGGCAAGGGGACGGGGACTGCAGGATGGGACAGTGGGGGACGGGACGGGCGGGGGATGGCCTTCAGAGGGATTCTACCAAAACTGGACCAGACGGGACCGGGATTCACAGGACAAAAATACGTCATATCCCCTCCCACTATATTAACGGGATGAGACAATGTTTGACGGGACGGGACAGGATGTGGGATTTTATATGTTTTTATATATTTATTTAATTGTATTAAAGTTATATTTTTTTTAATAACATTTTTAATTTTTTGGTTTTCAATAAAAAATTTAGCTAAGTAAAAATGCTTAAGTTTTGAAAAATTCAAATTTCATCTTTTAAATTTCAAAAGTTAAAAATTAAAATTTGAACTTTGAAATTTTAAACTTGATTACTTGAAAGTTAAAATTTGAATTTTAAATTTCAAATTTTAAATTAAGCATTTTAAAGTAAGTTTAGTATATAGTAAATATGTATGTATGTATGTATTAAAATTAAAATGCAAGACAATAGTTGTATAAAAAAGACTTAAAAAGCCTTTAAATTTATTCAAATAATCTAATTGCAACTTACAACTTACATGTTACAATTTATAAATATTAGAGGAGTAACTAATCTATACAGCCACCTTCTGGGAAGGGTTTTGTGTCAATAAGTTCTCATATGTAAATCTAATATTTGTTACAAATATTAGAGTAACTAATCTTCGCAGCCACCTTCTAGGAAGGGTTCTATTTCAATTAGTTCTTGGATGTAATCTAATATCTGAATTCTCCAAGAAAACTCTGTTCTAACTCTCGTATCAAATCGACGGTAACATCCTCCGGTGTTGGCAATGTTGCTAGAAACTCTTGTGCCTCTAATTCATCGTCACTAGATCCAATTGTTGAATTAATCCAAGCTTCTTGTTTGGATGTTAATTTTGGCAAATTATAATTCCTCCTCTAGACGTTAACCCAATCTCTAAATAAAACTGATGTCTCTAAGCTTTCTTCTGCCAATGAATGTTGTGATCTCCAAGTTGAAATCTTGCCGCACTAAAAGCAGCCTCCGAAGCAACTGATTAAGCTTGAATAACTAGAACATCACGAACCATTTTGCTAAGAATTGGAAATGCATTGCCATGTCTCCTCCCCCATGCTAATATTTCTACGTTGCCATGCTCATCGTCAACTGTTTCCAAAGACTGATTAAGATATTCTTCAAAATCATCACGGTTAGTAGAATTAAGACCAAGAAGCCCTCTCATAAAATTATCAATTTCATCTTTATTGGCTTCTTTAAAAGTTTGAGCAACTTCTCCTTCAGTAATTTCTATAGTTCTACATTTTTCATACAAAATTTTGGCTTCTACTTTTATGCTATAATTACACATTTCACAAGTTGGAACTTCTTCCGGTAAATTTCTAAAGTATCATACAAAGTTTCAACAAGTCCATGCACACCTAGTAATTTATATTGAGGGTTAAGTAAAGCCGCAGTTAAATAAATTTGAGAAACAGGAAAAAAATATTTTTAAAATTTTTCAATAATATCTTCAATTGCCACTCTAAATTTTTCAGTTTTATTGTATTTAGAAAACTGAATTGAAATAGTACAAATATTTATTAATACTGATGAAATAGTATGATAATAAATTCCAAAAAGCATGGTTGTAGCATGATAAAAAAGTTTTAAAAAATCCAATAGTTCTTTAGTTTCTTCCCATTCTTTCTAATGGGTCATCATTATGAGCATTAAACACCATTTGCATGGGTCCTTTATATTCATAAGTAGCTGAAAGCATTTCATAAAAAGAATTCCACCTTGTTTTAATATGTTTTGGCACTTTTCGTGGTGTCATATCACATAGTACACAACGCTCGTTAAATTCCCTAATTCTAGCAGATCTATGAGCATAAAAAATCCATAAAACAACATATTCAATTTTCATACAACCACAATCAAATAATGAAATACCATCTTGTACAACTACATTTAATACATGTACAACACATCTAATATGAAAAACATTATTATCAATTGGACATAATCTAGTTTTTAACATATTAGCAACGTTTGTATTGTTAGATGCATTATCTAATGCGATAGTCATTACTTTATATAAAAGCATATAAAAATCTAAAACACCTAAAATAGTTGAAGCTATTTATGCACCAGTTTTTTCTCTACACATTCTTTATAACTTAAGATTCTTTTTTGCATATTCCAGTTATGATCAATCCAATGTGCTGTAATAGTTAAATAATCATTTCCATTAACACTACGACCCATGTCGAAAGTTATAGACAATCTACAATCTAATATGCTAAATAAACAACGAAGATATTGACAATGTTTACCTTGATATTAAAACATTAGATTTAACAGTATTTCTTGAAACACCTTTAAAAGAAGGATTATAAGTTTGTTGAATATATTCAACAAAACTGGGATGTGAAGGAAAATCATAAGGCAAACCACAAACAGAAAACCTCTTAGCAAATTTTTTGTGATCTCTTTGTTTATTATATTTACGTTGTGTAAGTGGACCACCGGGGTTAGAAGGATCCAATGTTCCTTGAACCATGTTAGAAGCCCCTACCGATTGATTAACATTATAATTAATATCAACATCATTAACTTGAATTCCTCTTTTTATCGGTTAGAGCTTTGGCTGCCTTATATTCAATCGGCCTACAAGTTAACAAATGTCTATTTAAGCCCCCCATCCTACCTTGACCTCCACCTTGTCTATGTATAAAGTTTTGTTTACACTTATTACAAATACCAATAGAGTTTTCCTTATCTAAAGTCATAAATTGCCACACAATAGAAGTTTTATGGTGTTGATACTTCACCTTATCCCATGTAGGAGGTACAATAGGGGGGGAGGGGGGGCGTTGCCAATTTTGCTCAGTTCGAATTGTAGTTTGAGTTGGAACTTCTGTCACCGGACTAGTAGGTGTTTCTTCTAATTCATCTTCTTCCGAATCAACTTCTACTTCTTCACCTGAATTTTCATCACAATCAGTGTTACCATAACGTCGTCCTAAAACATCATGATCAATTTCAACATTTGAATCAATATTAAAATGTGGAGTGAAAGAAGTATTATATACATAAGTAGAGTCATTTGTTCCTTACTACCTTTTTTAGAAGAAGAACCACCACATTTAATTTATTTTTTTTCCTTACTACATTTTTTAGAAAAATTAAATAGATTAGAAATAGCAGTTGTTACTTTCTCCTTACCTGTAATTTTTTTGTTAGAACTCATATTTAATAAAATGGGAAGTGTAATATAAAAATAATAATAACACAAAAACTAATTGCAAAAAATTAAATAAATAAATAAAATGAAACGAATGTACCAAACGTCTACGTTAATAGCAAACAGTATAACCAATTCTCAAAGCTTGTAGTTTGTTGTAAGTTGTAATTTGTAACTTCAATAAATATAAATATTATGATATAAATTGAGAATTTAAAATTGAAATATAAATATTATGATATAAATTGAGAATTTATAATTGAGAATTAAGTGTAATCAAGAATTAAGATTTAAGAATGAGAGGATATAGAATATAGATGAGAGAGTAGATAATTTTGTAAGAAATAATGAAGGATAAAGGGGTATTTATAATATTAAAAATGGACTAAAGTATATTTATTGTAACGTTAGGTTTTAAATTAAATTTTAATAAGTAGGGGGTGGTAGGGGGTGTTGGGGAAGTGCAAAATTTCCAAAAATCTGATTATAGTCGTTGCAGGTGGGGGGGGGGGACTATCCGTTGCCCCAATGGTCCCCAACGGCTAGAATATTTGAATAAAAAGACAAATTTGGGCTTGTCCCGCGAGACCGGCTAGTTTAGCCGGGTCGAACGGGACGAAATTGTGAATCGTCCCCTCCCCGATTCCCTTACCCTACATCCCTCCAATCCGGAAGACCACGCGGGACCGAGACCTGCAAGAAGGGTCTCAAGCCAATAACAGGTCGGGGCGGCCATCCCGGTCCCCTTGCCATGCCAACTCATGAAAGATTGAGAGAGGTAGCTGTTTTTTATCCAGGAGTGCCCTCTTTTCCTTTTTCTTTAAGCTTTGTTCTACTTGAGAAACAAAGTGTGAGACCTGTATTTATCTTTCAAATTTTGTATTTTCGTTAGTTGCTTGTACGTGACAACCCAATTTTGGGGTATTGTTTAGAATGAGTTTTCCTCATTTGTCTTATTCTTACTTTTTATTTCCTCATTGCTTTTGTTTTCATTCAGGTTGCGGCAAACTTGTCTTGATGAGAATAGACAAGTTCCATCACGTCCATTTTTGGGTCCTCACAGTTAATAGTTATTAGTTTAATATTTTATTATTATTTTGACTTATTGGTTACTCCACAATCAAAAGTATCAAGGATTAAATATCATTATTAACTAATAAAGTGCAATTATGCTACCGTTCGATCAACTATATATTTTGGTCCAAAAAATTAGTATGCTTGTTTCATTTATTTCTATTATTTTTTATATTTTTAGTATGTTATATTTAATTTTTGTTATTTTAATTAAACTAGCACAATGAATTTAATGTAAAAAGTTAAAAGTTTTTTTGAGGTTATACTAATAGAGGTAAAAGTAGAAATTCAAGAGGTTTTATTTATAATATTGTTCTATTTCTACATTTTTAATTTTCTTCTTTGTCATGTCTTATTACTAATTATGTTCAAATCATCAAATAAATTAAATTTTATTATTGCATTATCAAATGATTTCTTTAAATTTTAATTTACATAAAAATATTGACTACTGCGTACTAAAAATTATTAAACTTAATAAAATATAAAATAGACTAATATAGTGCAAGTCTTACCTATTTATGATTATTAAATATTAAATATTGACCAATAATAAATTAGTATAAAATACAGAAATTTCAATATTTGGGCGCTACAAATTCTATCTCGAAAGTTTCTCAACTTACAATAATCCTAAATTTGTCAGAACTCACAGTTACATTGCATAGCACACGATACATAAGTTATGTATCAGATACATAACTATAAACTAGATTCATACTGATTTTGGTTTGAAATAACTGGACTTATGTATCAACAATAACATTTGTACCAAATACATTGTACGTAAACAAAGGTGTAATGTATCTGATAGAGAAGTAGTGATGTATCCGGATGTTAAGATAAAGAGAATGAAAAAGTGATTTTTGTAATTAATTCAAATAGTAGATATTTTTAGATTAAAGATGCTCAGATGATGACATGGATTCTAGGGTCAATCGACCCTCTTATTGTTCTTAATCTCAGGTCGTACAAGACAACTTAGGCCATGTGGGATTACTTATGAAAGGTTTACAACAAAGATAATAGCACAAGACACATTTAGTTCGAGTATGAAATTGTTAATAATTCTCAAGGAGGTCATTCTATTCCGAATTATATTTTTTTGATTTCAGAACTTATGGACTTAATTTACAGATATTGTCTATGCCAAAATACCTATTGAATCTCTATCTGTGATTCAGGCAGTTCATGAGCAAAGCAAGCGAGAACAATTTTTGATGAAATTATGCTCCGACTTCAAGAGTCTTTGCTCTAACTTGATGAATCGAGACCCGTCTCCCTCTTTTGGATGTTTGTTATAGGAAATTACTCCATGAAGAGCAACGTCTTGTCACACAAAAAACTTTCAAAAAAGAAAATAATGTCATTGTTGCATTTCCTGCTCAAGGTAAAGGAAAGGGAAGGGATATGACTAGAACTCAATGCTACTGATGCAAGGAATATGGTCATATTGCTAGCAATTGTAGCAAGAAGCTCTGTAATTATTGTAAGCAATAATTGCACATTATCAAAGAGTGTCCCACGGGCCCTAAAAATCATAGGGTCAATGTTTTTCAAGCTTGGATAAATGGTTCCACTATTGATAACCCATCTTCAGGACAAGTTCTTACTCCTGAAATGGTATAACAAATGATTGTGTCAGCCTTTTCAGCGTTGGGGTTACAATGTAATAATGTTACATCTAATTTTTGGATTCAAGCAGCCTGGAAAGTGGATGCAATGGCAATCGTAGCAGCAAGAGTAGGATCAAATGTGGCCAAGATAGCAATTTGAATGAGTTGATCTTAGTGATACGATAAAACAAATGTAGGATTTTTGACGTCCTAATTATTTTGAGCCACTGTACGAGCAGGGACCGGGCGAGAACCGTCGAAATGGCCAAAAAGGTTGTGACCATGCATAAGCATGGACACTTATGCTTTCAAATGGGAAAATATGTGGTTTTCAGTTAATTTGATTGGTAACTGGGTGACAGGATTAAACTAATTAATTGATGTATTAGCGTCGAAGTTGGCTATAATGATGTTTGGAGATATTTTTACTACAAGGGTGGGAGGGTTTCTCGACAAAATTTTATGTTAGCATGATGGACAGCTGAATAATTGTATAAAATAATTATATAGTGCATTAAATTAGTATTATTATATAGATTTTTTGTAGAATTAGAGAAATAAATATTTTGATAGAATAGCTAATTTGGAGGGATAGAGAAGCAGATTTAGAGGGACTGAATACTAGATTTGTATAGATAGAATAGTTGATTTTAAGGGATAGGAATGGAGGATCCTTAGGGATGTGTAATCTTTATACTCTCTATTTAATGGAAAGACTCTCTCACTTTGAGAGGCATTAAGTAGAAAATTGACATGGTATCAGAGCCATGTCCATCCTCGTTGGGCTCTCGGTCCACGCTCCATTTGGGCCTGGGCGTGAAGAGGGTGTTAGAGTAGGTAAAATTCCTACATTGGTTGGGGATTGGAGTGGTGATCTCCTTATATGGACTTAGGCAATCCTCCTCTCATGAGCTAGCTTTTGGGGTTAAGTTAGGTCAGGTTCAATCCTAGGACTTTTGTTCTTGGTCTTTCTAGTTGCTTTCTTGAGTCTTTGTAGTTTTCATAGCTATTCAAAAGCATGAATTCACATCATTTTGAATCCTTCAGTGTTCATTTCACTGGAAAAAAATATACTTCTTAGGAGTTCCAGTTTCAGTTATTTGTCACCGGCAAAGAACTATGGGTCCATATAGATGGAAGTGATCTAGCTCCTACTCATCTGACAAAGCTAGGTGAATGTGTTGGGTAAAGATTTTATCCACACTAGTGTTTCTCTGTGGGGTGCTCAGATGTTGTTTGTAAGGATGAAAGGTGGATCCATAAGGATTTGTATTAACTATCGATAGTTGAACAAAGTGACAGTGAAGAACAAGTATCCTCTTCCTCGTATTGATGATTTGTTTGATCAGCTTCAGGTTGTATCTCTATTTTCTAAGATTGAATTGAGGTCCGGTTATCATCAGCTGAATATTAGGGCATCATATATCCCTAAGACAACTTTTAGGATGCGTTGTGGACACTATGAGTTTCTTGTGATGTCTTTTGGTTTGACTAAAGCCCCTGCAACGTTCATGGAGTTGATGAACGGGGTGTTTCGATCTTATTTGGATTCATTTGTGATAGTGTTCATTGATAACATCTTTGTGTACTCCAAGACGGAGGAGGATCACGTTCGACATCTGAAGATTGTACTCCATAGATTGAGAGAAGAGAAGCTTTATGCCTAGTTCTTGTAGTGCAAGTTTTGGCTTAATTTTATGACATTTTTGGGACATGTGTTGTCCAAGAAAGGTATTCAGCTGGATCCAACCAAGATTGAGGCAGTAAGGGGTTGGACCAGACCTACATCAGTTACTAAGATCTAGAGTTCTGTGGGACTTACGGGCTATTATTGATGATTTGTTTAGAGCTTCTCTACCATTACAATCTTCTTTGACTAGATTGACTTGATAGAGTATGAGTTTTCCGTGGTATAATGAGTATGAGGAGAACTTTCAAAAGCTCAAGACCTTGTAAACTTTGCTCATATTTTGACTTTACCCAAGAAGGCTATGGATTTCACTGTTTATTGTGATGCTTCTGCATTCGGGTTAGGTGTTGTTCTGATGCAGAAGGGTAAGGTGATTTTCTATGCTTCTAGGCAGTTGAAGAGTCGTGAGAGTGTCACGACCCAAGCCTAGGGCCTAGATGTGACCGGCGAATGGGGAACCCGAAGGAACCCCAAACAAGCCTCATAGCGTATCATTACACATCCTTGCTCGCGGAAGCAAAAAAATGACCATAAGCGATAAGCATAATCAAGGGGGAAATCGGGACTAAGGGAACAAGAGAAACAAAAATAAGAATGATACAAAAATACCATAGATGAGTAAAGCTCAAGCATAATACACAACTTGTCCAACACCACCTCTAAACATGAGTACTTAGCGGGGGCCAAGACAAACTACCGGGCTCACCCTCATAGACAAAACATAACTAAAAAGAAAAAGTCTTATACATA
>JAJOOF010003934.1:0-36202 GCA_029582545.1 Solanum lignicaule | reverse complement strand
CCCCCCCCCCCCCCCCCCTTGTACCTCCTACAAGGGAAAAGGTGAAGTATCAATGCCCTAAAACTTTTGTTGTGTGGCAATTTATGACTACAGATAAGAAAAACTCTATTGTTATTTTTAATAAGTGTAAGCAACCTTTTAAACATAAACAAGGTGGAGGTCAAGGTGGGACGGGGGGCTTAAATAGACATTTGTTATCTTGTATGCCGATTGAATATAAAGAAGCTAAAGCTTTAGCCGATAGGAAAAAAGGAATTCATGTTAATGATGTTGTTATTAATGTTAATCAATCGGTAGGGGCTTCTAACATGGTTCAAGGAACATTAAATCCTTCTAACCCTGATGGTCCACTAACACAACGTAAATATAATAAGGAAAGAGATCGCAAAAATTTAGCTAAGATGGTTTATGTTTGTGGTTTGCCTTATAGTTTTCCTTCACATCCCGATTTTATTGAATATATTCAACAAACTTATAATCCTTCTTTTAACGGTGTTTAAAGAAATACTGTTAAATCTGATGTTTTTTTATATCAAGGTAAACATTGTCAGTATCTTCGTTGTTTGTATAGCATATTAGATTGTGGAGTGTCTATAACTTCGGGCATGGGCTGTAGTGTTAATGGACATGATTATTTAACTATTACAGCACATTAGATTGATCATAACTGGATTTTGCAAAAAAGAATCTTAAGTTATAAAGAATGTGTAGAGAAAAAAAATGGTGCATATTTAGCTTCGAATATTTTGAGTGTTTTAGATTTTTACATGCTTTTAGATAAAGTAATGACTGTCGCATTAGATAATGCATCTAATAATACAAACGCTGCTAGTATGTTAAAAATTAGATTATGTCCAATTGATACTAATGTTTTTCATGTTAGATGTGTTGCACATGTATTAAATTTAGTTGTACAAGATGGTATTTCATTATTTGATTGTGGTTGTATGAAAATTGAATATGTTGTTTTATGGATTTTTTATGCTCATAGACCTGCTAGCATTAGGGAATTTAATGAGCGTTGTGTACTATGTGATATGACACCAAGAAAAGTTCCAAAACATATTAAAATAAGGTGAAATTCTTTTTACGAAATGCTTTCAATTGCTTACGAATATAAAAGACCCATACAAATGGTGTTAATGCTCATAATGTTGACCCATTAGATAGAATTTGTGAAGAAGATTGGGAAGAAACTAATGAACTATTGAAATTTTTAAGACTTTTTTATCATGCTACAACCATGTTTTCTGGAATTTATTATCCTACTATTTCATCAGTATTAATAAATATTTGTGCTATTTCAATTCAATTTTCTAAATACAAAAAAAATTGAAAAATTTAGAGTTGCTATTGAAGGTATGATTGAAAAATTTTAAAAATATTTTTTTCCTATTCCTCAAATTTATTTAACTGCTACTTTACTTAACCATCAATATAAATTACGAGGTGTGCAGGGACTTGTTGAAAATTTTTATGATACTTTAGAAATTTTATCGAAAGAAATTCCAACTTGTGAAATGTGTAAGTCTAGCATAAAAGTAGAAGCAAAAATTTTGTATGAAAAATATAGAAATATAGAAAATACTGAAGGAGAAGTTGGTCATACTTCTAATGCTAATAGTAAAGATCAAATTGATAATTTTATGCGAGGTTTTCTTGGTCTTAATTCTACTAACCGTGATGATTTTGAAGAATATCTTAATCAGTCTTTAGAAACAATTAACGACGAGAATGGCAATGTAGAAACATTAGCATGGTGGAGGAGACGGAGCGTTGCATTTCCAATTCTTAGCAAAATGGTTCGTGATGTTCTAGCTATTCAAGCTTCATCAGTTACATCGGAGGTTGCTTTTAGTGCGGCAAGGTGTCAACTTGGAGATCATAGACATTCATTGGCGGAAGAAAGTTTGGAAACATCAGTTTTATTTAGAGACTAGGTCAATGCCGAGAGGAGGAATTATAATTTGCCAAAGTTAACTTCCAAACAAGAAGCGTGGATTAATTCGGTAATTGGATCTAATGACGGTGAATTAGAGGCACAAGAGTTTCTAGCAAGTTTGCCAACACCGGAGGATGTTACCGTCGATTTGATACAACAATTAGAATTGAATTTTTATGGAGAATACAAATATTAGATTACATCCGAGAACTAATTGAAACAGAACCCTTCCTAGAAGGTGGCTGCATAGATTAGTTACTCATCTAATATTTGTAACAAATATTAGATTTACATATGAGAACTTATTGAAACAGAACCCTTCCTCGAAGGTGGCAGCGTAGATTAGTTACTACACTAATATTTGTAAATTGTAACTTCTAAGTTGTAAGTTGCAATTAGATTTTAATTGAATAAATTTAAAGGCTTTATTCAAGTCTTTTTTATATAACTATTGTCTTGCATTTTAATTTTAATATATACATACATATTTACATATATACTAAACTTACTTTAAAATACTTAATTTAAAAATTGAAATTTGAAATTTGAAATTTCAAGTTTAAATTACTTTAAAATACTTAAAATACAAATTTGAACTTTCAAGTTTGATATTTGAAAGTTTAAATTTCAAATTTCAAATTTCAAAACTTAAGCATTTTTTATTAGCTAAAAATGTTATTGAAAACCAAATAAATTAAAAATGTTATTCAATAACATATAATTTCAATACAAATAAATAAACATATAAAAAAATAAAAAATCCCACGTTCCGTCCTGTCCCGCCAAACATTGTCCCATCCCGTATATATAGTGGGACAGGATGGGACGTATTTTTGTCCCGTCAATCTCGGTCCCGCCTAGCCCGATCCCGGCCGAGTCCTGGCCAAGGACGTCCCCCTCCAGTCCCGTCCCACAGTCCCCGTTCAAGTCTCCTTGCCAGCCCTATTGAAAAGTGTGTCCTCAGTCAAAGGTTATGCCTTTTTTTTTTGCCACCCCGTAAAAGCTTTGACTAAAGATAAAAAGTCGGGCCTTTTCTCAAAGTCCACATTTTTTTTTGCTAGTTTAGGCCACAATTATTAGTTGAATGCATTTCTGTTCAATTTCTATTGCTTGGACATTGTTATCCTTTTTTCAAAGATAAACTTATATTTTAGTCAAATTATTTTGACATTAAAAATAAAGTAGGAGAAATACATAATTATATCAAATGTAAAGAAGAAATGAAAAAAAAAAAATAACATTTGAAAGTTGATTATTTGTAAAAGAATAATAATCTAAATAAAGTCTTGAGAGTTGTTTAGTTGAATCTTGGTGAGTGGTTATATTGATTAAAAGAACAGGTATAGGTATAGAAATCTCCACTGTTTGCTTAGAATTGGGTTCGGACATATCTACTCCTATTCTTTAGATTTGATTTGTTGAAACAGTTTTGTAGTTATACATTTGGGTTCTCACATATGTGTTGGGGAGGATGAGCCAAGGCAAGGAGTTTGTGGGTTTTAAATCAAATTTGTTGGGTTCACATGTTAATATACATATATTTATATAATTTTCTAATACAAATATAGGATATACGAAAAAACTAGTAGGTTTGTCCAAACCCCTACCTAGCTTCGCAAGTGTGTTTTCCATCTGGTCTAAAACAGAGAAGCTTCACTTGTGTTAGCTTGATGCTGTAGAATAGTAATATACAGGATTTATGTTTAGTTGATTGATTGAATGATTAGTACTGTTGAAAGCACCCTTTGTATGGGTTTTTCAAATAGTGCACTCAAGGTGCTCGATGAAATGACTTTATCATGTTTTTTGAATTGAAACTCATCATGATCTCTAATCGTTGCATAACTCCTCCCCACACCCCTGAAAAAGTAAATTGTAAGGTGTTGCAGATTGGGTATTACATTTTAATTTTCCAATTCCATGGATTTCAATTATGTGCAGTTTGAATTCGTTAAATTGAAATCAATCTTGAAAACCAACAGGGCTTATATCTCTGTTTTTTTGCCATAGGAACCAATTAAACCGAGTTGCAGAATGCCATCTCTCCAAATAGCATTACCTCCGGAACTAGCCAATAATGCTATCCGAGTTAGTATTGCTTAACTGTTAGCTATTTGAATATATGCCATAGCCTCTACAATTGTTTGCAAAGTCATTTAAGTATCTTTCTTTCTTTTGCTTTGTCTCTTAGCTTTATCGGGAGTGTCTCCGACGAGCAAAATACATTGGCTGTTGCTCTGAAATTATATTAGTTGTTGTCTAAATGTGGTCCTTAAAATTCAAATGCATGATTAAGTTGCGCAATCTGTTTATGTGATCTAAGATTCTGCTTACGGTATTAATTTCTTTACTTCTATCACATGTAATTAGTTAACTCCATGACATATTGCCCTTCCTCACACCATCGAGTGAACCCTATAGGTCTGAAGATGTACTTCCTCTGAAGAACAAGGATGACGTTTATCTCCAAATGAAATTTTTTAGGTGAAAATCCGAATTTCACTTATGCCATCTCCCTGAAGATTTGAAGTTTTTATCTCCCTTGTAAATAACTCCAACTTTTGAGAAGTGCCTTAACAATTTCCCACATCCGCTCCCCAAAAAAATAAAAGAACATAACTTGCCATAAAAAAATTGTCTTTTCTACCTGTTAAAGAGCTGCTTCACCTATCATTAAATGCTGGACTTTTAACTCGGACATCGGGTATGAGGAAAACCTGTTATGCAAAAAATCGTAGAATGAATTGAAGCACTTGCACAAGAGCTATACTTTTTCGTCTATGGCACGGAACTGTCATTTTGCTTGCCTACTGTGATTCCATAGCTGTGATGGTTAAGCCAAATCCAGAGTTGTGCTTCCTTTTTCTTTCCAAATAATATTTGACTTGTTTGAACTGAGAGTCATCCAATAACAAAAATATACAAATAAACTCCACTTTCAGTACTTATATAGTTTTGCCTGTCCTTGATTTGCAGCAACCTAACACAGAGCTTCTTGTTGGTATGGTGAGACAGCAGTTCAAAAAGCAAATGCACGAGACTGATCCGGATAAAATTCAGAAATTGAAGGATGAGTATGTTCATTCTGTCTTCTTTTTTTTAGCTTTTTTGTTTTTCAATAAAGCACATGTCTTCCAAACTGGGGTAAATTTTCTAATGATTTTAACTTGGATATTCACATCATGAACCACCTACTGATTGAATGATTCTTCAACAAATTTCTATCTCATCCAATATGGTTGTTTGATACTCCTCTTGCTGTTGAAAGTTATTTGTATGACAACATAAAGTTCTTTGACCTACTATTCCTTCTAAACTTGATATACTTCACTGCATCCTGATTCTACCTACTTGATGCATTTCTTTAATAAAATTGTATGTACTTTCTGAAAAATAAATCCATTCTCATTGTCATCTCTTAAAAAAACTAGTTTTTCTGATGATTGCCTTTCTTTGGTGTTGCAGTGCTGCGAGGGGGCTAATAAATCACATGTTGCATGAATCTGAAAAGATGGCTGGCCGGAAATTCAGCCAGAATTGTTGAATTTGCCTGTTAGCAAACTGCTACAAGTAATTCCAAGATACCAGTCCCAATCTTGGTTTAGGATGTTCTAAAAATTTTCGATATCAGTACCAAAACCTTGGACAGAGTTTGGCTTTAACATTTGGCCGCAACCCAGAAGTTTCATTTAGATTACTTTTCCATACCTTAGCGATACAGATGTTGTGTCTAAATTTATGAAGTATTTTAATGATGAATAGTTTTTTCTTTGCAAAGTAGTTAAATGTTCTGAAACTGAAAATCATATAGTGACAACTTTCAGGCAAAGTTATCATTGTCTGGCACTCAAATAATTTCTTATACTCGATAGTACTACTTCATGCTTCATATTCTCTATAAGCATAACTGCATAAGCAAAAGAGCCACCCCTAAAATGCCGACATGGCGTATGTTAATAATGCTTCATTCCTTTGATAAATCAGAAAATGAAAAAATTGTACAAGAATAATGGCCTAAACTAACTGCGTCTATGAAACAATATTTGATTGTTTGTGAATGTGGATATTGTAGAGTACTTGGTGCTAATTTTAGTTGAAACTATGAGTTTTTGACAGATTTGATCGTCTTGCTTCCCCAGTTCTGGAACCGAAGGATCCTCCTCGACCAAGAGAAGGACTTTCCCCTTTTATCTCACTAACGCGAGGACTGTATACCTTGTTAGAAAGCCTTGGGCTTTGGATGCTAACAGAATCTCTGGTTGGTGTCGCATTGCAGCTTGTTACCTTTGAACTGCACATACGTCGAATCTCACCTCGACTTCTTGTCATCATGCCATCCATAATCTCCCCATCATCTCCAAATGAACCTTCATTTTCCTGCTAAAAGGTTATGAAAGATACTGACTTAGTACTAATCACTTCATAGAGACATTTTATGGCATCAAAACTTGTCACACGAAGAGTTATATCAATGATTTATACCCTTTTTCTTTAACTTCTGTTGATAGATACATTAATGCAGATGGAAAATGGGTGAAGCTTACTCTAGTCATGCTGCATGATGATAACGGTGGTGCTTCTTCATACTCAGCAGCATCTAATTCCTGAAGATGTGCTCCTTTGAAGAACCTAGGTAGTAGGTACTGTCTGACTGGAACTAAAAGCATGATCATTAGTGGGAAGAGAACGCCAGCAATGGGAACCCATGTTATCCCAAAACAGATTAGTAAGTAGATGCTCTGGAAAATGGTGAAGAACGCTACTGTCTTGTAAGGTACAGTTTCAATGAACACAGCATGACACTCTTCAATTATTCTGTCAAACGAAAAGCAAATGTTCATGAGATCACAATAATAATGCATGCATTTTCTTTTACTGTCAAATACAAAGTGAAGCACTGCCGGAAAGCAAGTCTAGAAGGATGATAGAGGGAGTTACTTGTATCTTCGGGTTGGAGCTGTGAATAGTAATAGGATCCGTTCCCAGAACTGATTTCCTGGTAAGCTTTCAATGGCCATGAAGCCAAAGTATCCCCAAAGGACTGATGTCGGAATCATTTTGAGAAGAGGCATGGCGGCCACACATCCTCCCACCATGGCGGACTGAAGCAAGTTGCTCAACCTTTGCTCCTTCACTTCAACGGGCAACAAGTCATCTATCTCCTTCTCAACATCAAAGATTGTCTCATCAACAGGTTCATCCCTGTTGCCTATTCTTGAAGCCAATTGAATCGTAGACTCTTTCAACTCTTTTAACCCCTGTTCATGAATTAGATATTACTGGATATAGTCCTACAATTTGCAAGATCTAGGAAAGGAAAACAGTTGTGTTGAATGAAAGATGTGAAATGGACTAGATCATACCCGAGATGATGGTTCTTGGTGAATCAATGGACTCTGCATCTGTTGATAGGCTTCTTGCATACTTTCATACACTTCAGCCAAGTTACCATTCTCAGTCATGCATTTCCGTGCTTTTGCAACGAGTCGATTACGAAGCAACTGCATAACAAAGAAGGTAAGTCAAAGGATAGCTGGTTCTCTTTCCCTCATATATGTTCAAACATCTGATGATTTTGACACACAACTTGCTTTCATCAAATGGGCATACCTGATGCTTCAGTGTGGCCAAACTCTTTGTATGCATTGGAGATTGTGGAATGACTCCATTTGCCGGGGGGATTCCTAGAAGACCACAAATGATAACCTGTCATAACAACAGCAATAGATCATATAACTTGTTGACATTCAATGAAGTAAAAGACCAGTTGGTGGTAGGGAGAATCTAACTGCACACCATAAATCCCAGTAACAGCAGATCATAATGGTAGGAAGATGGCTTTCTAAGGTTAAACTCTTTTTGCTGAGCAAGTTGAGATGCCACGCTGTGATCAAAGTAATACAGGACCGCTACCATTGTTGCTGGAATAAAAGCACCAATTATGTGAAGTACTGGGACATCTAGCATATCCTACAAATTTGAAGAGTAAATAAAGTGTCAAGAGATGGAAGATAAGTTTGCTAGATACAGAACAATTAAAAATGGTAGGCATGCCTTTATCACTGTCCAATTCTCATAGGCACCAGGTGACCATGGATTTGGACTGAAAAGTCGTCTTGGAATCCCGGTTGGAACATTTTTACCAGGAATGTAAGAGACAGCTGTCCAGATTAAAACCATGAGTGGCACTCCGTAATCTGCTATGAAACCCCGAAGCCAGCCTGGAAGAGGGACAAATAGTTCAACATCATGTCAAGAACTAAATGAACATTTCAATCTTGTCCTATTTAAATGAAAGCTATAGTAGTTAGTTTTACAAAAGAACTCACCAGAGCCATATCGCCAAGATCTTGCCTTTCGACTCCTTAGAGCTGTGAGTAGAAGACCAAACGACAAAACCAATGCAAACATACCATTTGCAAACCTCCATGAAGGTTGGAACTCAGGGAGATTTGGATTTTCTCTCTCTGGTACACGAAATTCATATACCAGTCCCTACAATCCACGACAAGTCAAATCACTAACAAAACTCCAACATACTGTATTATCTAAACCTTGTGCAACTAAGTAAGGTTTTTCAGCAACCTTACAAATGAACTAACTAACTATATATGTTTTTCTTACTTTGATTGCTTGCTGCATGAAAAGCATTGCAATTAGAAGGCCAAACAGTTCCCCAGCAATACGTGTAAACCTATTGATAATGGAACAAGCTCCTAGGACAGCCAGAAGGAAAAGCAAGATTGCAGTCCAAACACACACCCTGATGATGGAAATTAACAATGAAAAAAGGAAATGAAATATGGTATTTGGTGGATAGTTGAAAAAGGAAATGGTATATACCATGCTGTCCAAGCTAAAAAGAGCTTTGGTCCCAGTTCGGGTCTATCTTTTGCAAAGTTGTACATGAATGTGTACATAAGCACAGTTGGTTCTGCAACTCCAAGAATTAATAGAGGTTGGCCTCCAATTATAGAGTGCATAATCCCACATAATGCAGTTGAAGCAAGAGTCTGAACTGCAGTTATCAATCCATCTGCAACTCTAAACTTGTCAAATCAACTCAATATATACTTATTTCTCTACAAAAAATACAAGAAAAACAAGAACAAAACATACCAGTACTTCTTTCCAACTGCTCACCAAATGATATTACTGGAATTGCTGAAGCAAAAAATATATAGGTAGTGGGAGCTAAAATCCTACACAAATCAAACTTGGTCAATGAACTAACTGCTCATGGAATATACCACACATTGAGGGGTAAAGCGCTATTGAGGGGACTCGAACCCAAAACCTCTGGTTAAGAATGACTTACCACTCCAACACAACTTACTATCTAGGTAAATGGCATAAAAAAGAAAGAATTCTACCTGAAGCCTGCGGTGAGACCACTAGTCCAATCTTGTTTAAAGCACATTAATCTCCCTTTGAGGTCATTTTTAATTCCACGAAATGGCACAAAATTATCTTCCATTTTACAAACAACTGATTCTCTTCTTCAATCCAATAGTCTTCACCAGTTCAATTGACTACTTGAGTAAATCTGACAACAATACATTACACACTATTATATTGAAGATCCTAAATGGAGTGAGCATCCAAGAAAGTAGTAGTAGTAGTATATATATTTACCTTTGTGGAAATGGATACTCATCAAAAGATCTGATGATAACAAAAGGGTAGAATATACAAAGCACCAAAATGCAGTGTAGGGTACACTAGTGTCTGGTCAAGACTCTCAAGTCTCAAGTAAAGAGGAGAGGGTGCTTTTATTTTGCATGAGAGAGAAAAGAAGAGAGATTGACAGAACATGACAAGCTGTCCTCTTACCGTGTTGTTTTACTCATTTGTCTTCATTCTCCATGTCCCACGTCACCAACAACAACATTGTTTACCCTTCGACAATGTGTAATTTAGACTCAAGACATCCATTAAGCCCCGTTTGGCCATGCGATCAGGTATTATGATATGATATCATAATATGAAATTATGAGATAAAATTGAAGTTTTATTTGAACATGCGATATGAAATTTTTGTGTTGTATATTTTTTCATAAATATAAAAATCTCATAAGTTGTAAACTATTAAAATAAACTCAATTGTTTATTCAATCTTACCAAATAAACAAAAATTTATAAAATCGCATAATAAATTGTTACAAAGTTATTTGTTCTCCACTTAAGTAATTGTTTCATCTAACTTTAATTCATCAAACTTTAATTCAATAAAAAAAATTGAACATAAATTGTAGTGTACTAGTCTTTAATATAATTCTTCCACATAGTACGGATAATTTTCTCACGTTGAACTTGCATTTCTCGATCATGTGACCGAGAAGACGAACCAACATTGTTACTTTGAATTGTAATAAATACAAAATGGTAGAAGTAATAAATTAGGTGTTGGAGTAAATGAAGAGAACAAATTTATTACTCAACAATCGATTGGTGTGAGTTAAAGTGACTATATGTTGGTGAGAATAATAAATTTTATCTCGGTGAGAATAATAAATTTTATAAAGTAATGATGTGATTATAAATTTTATTTATAAATAAAATAAATGGTTAGTATGTATAAATGTGAGGTTGTTTTAACAAAATATAAACTTGTGGATAAATTTTTGTATTAAAATATCTCAAATCATGATATGGAATTTTCATATCATGGTTTTTGGAGAATATGGAATCATGAGATGGAATCAAAGTAAAATCGCATGTCCAAACGTTGATTCCATCTCACGATTCCATATCGTGATATGGTATCGCATGGCCAAACGTCTACTAAGACTCTTATTGACCTAGGTCCATTGTTGTTATGAAATGATTAGGGAGGATAATACTCTCTCTGTCCCTAATTATTTGTCTATTTTTCCTTTTTTAGTTGTCTTTAATTACTTGTCAATTTTGACAAATCAAGAAAGAACATATTTTTACTTATTATACCCCTAATTAATTACTTTGAAAAAAAGTAGAACTTCTTGAAAATCTTTAGTTTTTTAATTCATTCACTTCATAATTAATATGGGTAAAATAGTAAACTCAATATGTCAATCATTGTTTTCTTAATAGGTATGTCAATTCAAAAGTGGACAAGTAATTAGGGACAAAGAGTATATTGCAGATCTTTCGGTAGCAGTTAAGCTTCATTCTCAACCCATTTCGATGTAGTCTGATGCTAAGCCTCGTTGCTCCGTAGCTAGACGGGCTTGTAGATGTGACAGCAGACTCAAGTGTAATGATTTCAAGATACCCAAGAGCAAGACTGCTTCCTTCAGTCATGAATAAGGATACGTTTTGTGTCATATCATGATCGAGCTAGACCTGACTTGTCACTTCCTCCACATGTCTTTCCCCGATTCGACCACATGTCTGGGCTCGGTTTTTACCCCATAAAATAGCCCCCCACTTTTCAAAGACCTGCGTAACCAAGATTCAAAAGTGGAGTTTATCTATTCTTGGCGTCCAATTCTAATTGAGCCTCGTTTTGTGGTTTCCTCTTATAATAATGATTCTTTGATTATTTAAATTCATGCAACCCTTTGAACTTCTACCACTTTCTTCTCAAAATTCCCTTTCTTCTACTCAACTTTGCTCTTCTCTTTGTTGATTAAGTCAAGTTCAACATTTATTTATGTTTGGGTCTTTCTTCAGCATCACTGTAACACCCCAGAAATTAGTAGGCTTAACTAGAGCTTGAAGTAAGGTTAGAGTCGTAAAATTTGCTTCTCAAACTTAGAATGAAGGGTTTAGGGGTTAAACATCAAGGTACGACTCCCCAAGGACCAACCAAGGGTCCTTCTCAAGGACCCTAAAGCCTAACCTCCAAGCTGCCCAAATTAGGTGAACCACGGATGGGACCTACGGGGCGTAGGTCCATCCACACCTTGTGGGAGAGGTTCATAGGTTAAAGGCCAAGTTTCATACTGCAGAACCCCAACCCACGGATCTGCAGGATGCCACGTGAGTCCATTCACGAACCGTGGGACATAGTCGTGGGTCATGCCTGCACACTGTCCAAATTCGGCTAAGGCTAGGGGTTTTTAAGTAATTTCCTTTTTAGTTAGTTTGATGTGGGGTCATTTTGTATTGTTTTAATGGACCTATATAAGTATTTTTAAGTCATTAACTAATCCATACACCTCATAAATCCCAAGACCCAAATCCATAACCAACTTTTCCCCCATAATCCTCTCTCTAGAATTCCAAGGAAGAAGAAGAAGAAGAAAATAAAGCTAGGGTTTGAAGTAGAGGCCTTTTCCACTCAATTTCGTGAGGATTCTTCATCAAGGTATGGTAGTCTTTCATCCATGGAGTCCCTCCAAACCCAATTTCAAAACTTGTAACTTTACCCAAAAAGCTAGGGTTTTACTCCAAGTCATGGATTCACTTCAAAAACGGTTTTAATGGTTTAATTGCTCTATGTTATGATCAAATTGATGATTTAGTACTATTTTTATGATGAATTCCTCAAGAATCCATGAATTACCCTTATTTCTCAAATTGGATCCTAAAGTGTGGGTGTTGAGTGATGCAAGTAGAATGCTATAGTTTTATGAATGTTATGAATTGATTACTTGAATTATGCATTAATTAAGGAATTCCTATGGTTGTTATGTTAAATTCCTCCAAGAAACCATGAAATCCCTATGTCCCCAATCTATGAACTTGTGATGTGGGTGAATTGTAGAAAGATGAATATCATGAGAATGTGCGAATCATGTTGTTATCCATGACTAATGTAGTAATCCTAGATGTGTTGATGAATCATGATCTATGGTCCTTGAAGGGAAATTAATGAGAATTATGCATGACTATGAGATATATGTATATGCTTTATGAACATTTTGAGAGTAAAGTGATTATGACTATGATGAAATTGTGGTGTTGTTGAATGGCTATTCTCACACACACACTTATGAATGAAGAATGAATGAAGTTCTATGATTATTCTAATGATGATGTGTTGATTGAAAGGCTATTCTCAATTTTACATTTATGAATGATAATGACATGTTGTGAAAGGTTTTCTCACAGTATGGGGATTCTTTGGTTGAAAGGCTATTCTCACCAATTGAATCTAGCAGTTATCTTATGAATGATGTTAGGATGAGATGGGTGCCCTCGCGTGAGTTGAGGCGAGGTATCTAGTAGAAATCTCTTTATCCCATAATAATGACCTCAAGTAATGAAATGATAAGTACTCCGTGGGGAATAATACTAAGCACCGAGTGGATATTGATATGAGATGGAAGCTCTCACATGAGTTGATGCGGGGTTTCTAGTAGCAATCTCTTGAGATGGATGTCATACGTGAGTTCAGGCGGGGTATCTAGTAGCAATCTCTTTATCTCATAAACTATGTGCTCTCATAGATTATTAGCTAGTGAATCCACCTAAGCTAAATGTTACCAGTTCTACCTTAGGCAAGTAGACCGACTCTTTTTGATGTGGGACATGACACCGGATTCCATGATTTGCTCACATGGTCTATGTCGTTTAAGGCGTATTCCCACTATGAACAAGAATGTGAGTTATGTACAATGGTTACTCAAGAATCTCTATAAAGAGTAAGTTGGGGTACGGGACTTCATTCATGCATTGCACAAGTAGGCTTTGAGAGTAGTTATGATGTGTTCCTTAATGCTATAATGACTTATGAAATGAATATGCTTATGATGATGCTACTAAGTATGTTGATATGAAGGTTAAATGTAATAATGAGTGCTTAACTTGGATTGTTGCTATGCGTTGCTTTCCTTGACATGACTTATTAAATGTGAATGTTCCTTGTCTATGAGTATGGACTAAGGAAGACATCAAGGAATGGTAAGTGTGATTATGGTGGCCTAAAAGTGGTACTTAGTATATATGGGATCATGGGATCTTTATCTATGCATTGCACAAGTATACTTAGGGTTACTTATGAGATGATTCTATTATGCTATGATGGTCCATGTGTTGAATATGCTTGTGACTTATGCTTTTATACCAAAGTGCATGATGATTCTCAAACTTGACAAAGTGCATGCTTTTCAACTAAAACGTCCTTTTTAGTATGTTTTCAAGGATTTTTATGCATGGCTATCAGACTTAGTGCATTTTTGTACTAACCCATATTTTCTACATTTTTCACAAAGTATAGTTCCGGTTTCTAAGGTGATCTTCTATTGGTTCAATCTTGGATCGACTATTCTCCTAGCTTGTGGTGAGTTCTCAAGATTCGAGGACGTATGAGTCTTTAGTAGTTTATATCTAGTCATTTCATGTTCGGATTATGTTGAAAGGGCTGTGACCCTATTTTTTATTCAAAGATTGTATTAGATGGCTAATTGAGACAAGTTAAACTTCCGCTTGCTTTTATGAAAGGTTTTGATTTAATGGATAAAAGTTTTAAATTCCACATCATTTCTTTTATCCTATGTTATGATATGCTAAGGGCTTGTATGAGACCCCTTCGGTGTCAAGTACGCCATGTCACATCTAGGGAGTACTCTTGGGTCGTGACAAACTTGGTAATCAGAGCACAAGGTTTAGAATGATTCTAGGATGATCTCTCATAAGCCACGTCTAGTAGAGTCTTATTCATAGTGTGAAGCGCACCACATTTATGAATGAGAGGCTATAAGATGTTAGGAATCTACACTTCTTTCATTATTCTTAAGTCGTGCCATAGAGTTTAACTCTATAAAGTCCATCTCCTAATCCATCTTTTGTGTCTTTAGGATATGAATACACGAAGGGCTAACGCAAGGAGAATGGGGGGTAACAATGTCAGTGAAGAATCTCCTCAAGAGAATCAAGCTCCTCAAGTGAATCAAGCTCCTCAGGCTAATCAAGCTCCGATTAATCCTCCGGATAAATCGGATGTGGAAGTTAGGTCGACTCTTCTAATGTTGTCCCAAGTCGTTATAACTCAAGTCTAAGCTATGACGGCCCAAGCCAATAGAGATGTTGGGACTCATGTAAACCCTAATGTGAAATTCACGGCTTCTAGATTGAGAGATTTTGCTAGGATGAACCTTCCCGAGTTTCTTGGTTCCAAAGTGGCAGAGGATCCTCAAGAATATGTGGATGAGCTTTACAAAATACTTGATGCCATTGGGTGACTTCGGTAGAAAAAGCGGAGCTAGCCACTTACCGATTGAAGGATGTTTCTCAAGTTTGGAATACTCAATGAAATATAAATAGGCCGGTAGGAGAGGGTCCCATAGATTGGGAGGTGTTTAAGAAAGCATTCATTGATAGGTTATTTCCCCGAGAGTTGAGGGAAGCTAAGGTGGAAGAATTCATCAACCTTAGGAAAGGTAGCATGAGTGTTCAATAGTATGCCTTGAAATTTACCCAACTATCCAAGTATGCTCCATCTATGGTGGTGGATCCGAGGGATGAGATGAGTAGGTTTTTGACGAGTGTGTCCGACTTAGTTAAAGAAGAATGTTGTACGACAATGCTCCATGATGACATGAATATCTCTAGGCTTATGGTGTATGCTCAACGAATTGAGGATTCAAAATATAAGAGGAAGAGTGGAGAGGTGAAAAGAGTTAGGTCTGATGAATAAGACAACCAAGGTTCAAAAATAGGTCATTCAATAAAGATACCTCCAATGATTCCCCAATGGTCAACAGGGATAGGGTGTCTAGCCCTAAATCTCAAGGAGGAAATGGAGGCGGTTCTTTTGTTGAAAGATCTACATGTACCAAATGTGGAAAGCAACATGTGGGTAGGTGCCTAGCCGACACGGATGGTTGCTTTGGGTGTGGAAAGAAAGGTCATAAGATGATAGATTGCCCGACACTCATGGAAAAAGGGAGAGAGGCCAAGCAAGCTCCTTCTAGTGGTTCGCAACCTATTCCTCCAAAATATGGTCACTTTTATGCACTCCGATCTAGAGTGGACAAAGGAGTCTCTCTGGATGAAGGCACCGGTATGTTGATAGTTCCCTATAGATGTAAATGCTTTATTAAGATCCCTATGCTATTTGTTAGACTTTGATGTTAGCCTTAGTAGGGGTTTACTCCCAAGGGGGAGATGGTATGGTTAGATAGCAAGATTGTTGAGAGTTCTGATATTCTCATCTCTTTCTTCTATTCCTATTCTAGCTTGAGACAAAGAATTCCTTGTGACTTGTTTCATGATTTGGAGTCATATGTGTTTTAGAAATTTCCATGATCTCCTTATGTTATGCATGCACTTGAGAAATTCATGTTTAGATAGAAAATGAGTTTTCATGATTTATGTTCCTCATGCTATTGTGTATTTAGTATGAGTTGCCTATATGCTTCATGAGATGAATTATCGAACATACTTTGTTGTGATTTTGGGAGTAATTGCATAATTGGTTTCATGATAGTAAGTTGGGAATGCTTTGAGTTGGAGAAGGTAGTTCCTCCTATGAATGTTGGCATGTTGAGTTTTCATGCATAATGGGTTGTTAGATGTAGTTCCTACTTCCTTGTGTTGCATTGAGTATGTTAAGATGACGTTGATGTTTACTCCTTTAATTTGTGCATTATTTTGATGTTTCATACATGATGGGTTTCTAGTCTTTAGTCTTTAATTCTGTAAGGTTTCTAGATCGTCATTCGAGGACGAATGTTCCCAAGGGAGAGATAATGTAACACCCCAGAAACTAGTAGGCTTAACTAGAGCTTTTTCACCTATATAGTCATAGGTGAAAAAATGCACAGTAACAATAATATTAATCATTCACTTTGTTCACAAGTAATATATAAAATAGATTCCACAATAATTTACCTTGCTCCGGAGAGAAAAATAAACACAATTATTTTACCTCCTTTTATTTATTTTGCTTCAATCCTGCAATGGTAGAACATTCGTACTGATAACGTGTTGTAAAACTAAAGCAAAATAAGACAAGAAATATAGAAGATGAAAACAATAGAAATATAGAGATAAGATATGAGAGTATTTCTTATTCTTCAAAGTCTTCAAGTGTATACAATATGAACCCTTATGCCTCTATTTATAGTGTAACATAGAGGCATAAAAAAAGTTAGTCATAAACATGACATTAACATGAATATAATGGGGAGGTTATGGAAGTGAAATGTTACAAGAATAATGGTTATAAAGGTGGAGGTTATGGAGGCTATGGTTATCTTTATAATGGAGGAAAGTAATGGAGATAATGGGTGAGAGTAACTTCTTGGTGTAGTGGGCATCCACACTATAATATTTTATAACAATTAACTAACCCATACACCTCATAAATCCCAAGACACAAATCCATAACCAACTTTTTCCCCAAAATCCTCTCTCTAGAATTCCAAGGAGGAAGAAGAAGAAAGTCAAGCTAGGGTTTGAAGTAGAGGCCTTTTTCCACTCAATTTCGTGCGGACTCTTCATCAAGGTATGGTAGTTTTTGATCCATAGATAGTTTTCATCCATGGAGTCCCTCCAAACCCGATTTCAAAACTTCTAACTTTACCCAAAAAGCTAGGGTTTTACTCCAAGTTATAGATTCACTTCAAAATTGAGTTTTATGATTTAATTGCTCTATGTTATGATCAAATTGATGATTTACTACTGTTTTTATGATGAATACCTCAAAAATCCATGAATTACCCTAATTTCTCAAATTGGATCCTAAAGTGTGGGTGTTGAGTAATGCAAGTAGAATGCTATAGTTTTATGAATGTTATGAATTGATTACTTGGATTATGCATTAATTAAAGAATTCCTATGGTTGTTATGTTAAATTTCCTCCAAGAAACCATGAAATACCCATGTCCCCAATCTATGAACTTGTGATATGGGTGAATTGTAGAAAGATTAATATCATGAGAATGTGCTTGTAGTAGTTGAACTATTTGAATCATGTTGTTATCCATGTCTAATGTAGTAATCCAAGATGTGTTCATAAATCATGATCTATGGTCCTTGAAGGACAATTTATGAGAATTATGCATGACTATGAGATATATGTATATGCTTTATGAACACTTTGAGAGAAAAGTGATTATGACTATGATGAAATTGTGGTGTTGTTGAAAGGCTATTCCTTCACACACACACTTATGAATGAAGAATGAATGAAGTTCTATGATTATGCTAATGATGGTGTGTTGATTGAAAGGTTATTCTCAATTTTACACTTATGAATGATAATGACATGTTGCGAAAGGTTTTCTCACAATATGGGGATTCTTAGGTTGAAAGGCTATCATCACCTATTGAATCTATGAGCTATCTTATGAATGATATTGGGATGATATGGGTGCCCTCACGTGAGTTGAGGTGGAGTATCTAGTAGAAATCTCTTTATCTGATAATAATGACCTCAAGTAATGAAATGATAAGTACTCCGTGGGGAATAATGCTAAGCACCGAGAGGATATTGATATGAGATGGAAGCTCTCACGTGAGTTGAGGCGAGGTTTCTAGTAGAAATCTTTTGAGATGGATGCCCATACGTGAGTTGAGGCGGCGTATCTAGTAGCAATCTCCTTATCCCATAAATTATGTGCCCTCATAGGTTATTAGCTAATAGATCCACCTAAGCTAAAATGTTACGGGTTCTACCTTAGGCAAGTAGACCAACTCTTTTCGATGTGGGACATGACACCGGATTCCATGATTTGCTCACATGGTCTATGTCGATTAAGGCTTATTCCCACTATGCACAAGAATATGAGTTATGTACTATGGTTACTCAAGAAGCTCTATAAAGTGTGGGTTGGGGTATGGGACTTCATTCATGCATTGCACAAATAGGCTTTGAGAGTAGTTATGGTGTGTTCCTTAATGCTGTAATGACTTATGAAATGAATATGCTTATGATGATGCTACTAAGTATGTTGATATGAAGGCTAAATGTAATAATGAGTGCTTAACTTGGATTGTTTCTATGAATTGCTTTCCTTGACATGACTTATTAAATGTGAATGTTCCTTGTCTATGAGTATGAACTAAGGAAGACATCAAGGAATGGTAAGTGTGATTATGGTGGCCTAAAAGTGCTACTTAGTATAGATAGGATTATGGGATCTTTATCTATGCACTACACAAGTATACTTATGGTTACTTATGAGATGGTTCTATAATGCTATGATGGTCTATGTGTTGAATGCTTGTGACTTATGCTTTTATACCAAAGTACATGATGATTCTCAAACTTGACAAAGTGTATGCTTTTCAATAAAATGTCCTTTATAGCATGTTTTCAAGTATTTTTATGCATGGCTATCATACTTAGTGTATTTTTGTACTAACCAATATTTTTTACATTTTTCACAAAGTGTAGGTTCCGGTTTCTAAGGTGATCTTCTATTGGTTCAAGGTTGGATCGGCTATCCTCCTAGCTTGTGGTGAGTCCTGAAGATTCGAGGACTTATGAGTCTTTAGTAGTTTCTTTTTAGTCATTTCATGTTCGGATTATGTGGAAAGGGTTACGACCCTATTTTTCATTCAAAGATTTTATGAGATGGCTAATTGAGACAAGTTAGACTTCCGCTTGCTTTTATGAAAGATTTTGATTTAATGGATAAAAGTTTTAAATTCCGCATCATTTCTTTTATCCTATGTTATGATATGCTAAGGGCTTATATGAGACCCCTTCGGTGTCAAGTACGCCATGTCACATCTAGGGAGTACTCTTGGGTCGTGACAAACTTGGTAATCAGAGCACAAGGTTTAGAATGATGTCTCATAAGCCACATGTAGTAGAGTCTTGTTCATAGTGTGAAGCGCACCACATTTATAAATTAGAGGCTATAAGATGTTAGGAAGCTACACTTCTTTCATTATTCTTAAGTCGTGCCATAGAGTTTAACTCTATAAAGTCCATTTTCTAATCTATCTTTTGTGTCTTCAGGATATGAATACACGAAGGGCTAACACAAGGAGAATGGAGGGTAGCAATGTCAATGAAGAAGCTCCGCAAGAGAATCAAGCTCCTCAAGTGAATCAAGCTAATCAAGCTCCGAATAATCCTCTAACTATGTCAGATATGGAAGTTAGGTCGACTCTTCTAATGTTGGCCCAAGCCATGACAACTCAAGCCCAAGCTATGACGACCCTAGCCAATAGAGATGTTGGGACTCATGCGAACCCTAATGTGAATTCCACGACTTCTGGATTGAGGGATTTTTCTAGGATGAACCCTACTAAGTTTCTTGGTTCCAAAGTGGGAAAGGATTCTCAAGTATATGTGGATGAGGTTTATAAAATACTTGATACCATGGGATTAACTTCTGTAGAAAAATTGGAGCTATCCGCTTACCGATTGAAGGATGTTGCTCAAGTTTGGTATACTCAATGGAAGATAAATAGGCCGGTAGGAGCGGGTTCCATAGATTGGGAGGTGTTTAAGAAAGAATTTATTGATAGGTTCTTTCCCCGAGAGTTGAGTGAAGCTAAGGTGGAAGAATTCATCAACCTTAGGCAAGGTAGCATGAATTTTCAAGAGTATGCCTTGAAATTTACACAAATATTCAAGTATGCTCCATCTATGGTGGCATATCCAAGGGATTAGATGAGTAGGTTTTTGACGGGGGTGTCCGACTTAGTTGGACAAGAATGTCGTACGACAATGCTCCATGATGGCATGAATATCTCTAGGCTAATGGTGTATGCTCAACAAATTGAGGAGTTAAAACTCAAGAGAAAGAATAGTGAGGTGAAAAGAGCTAGGTCCGATGAACAAGGTCAACCAAGGTTCAAAAAGAGGTCCTTCAATCAAGGTTCCTCCAATGATTCCCCAATGGTCAACAGGGATAGGGTGTCTAAACCTAAATCTCAAGGAGGATATGGAGGCGGTTCTTCTTTTGAAAGATCTACCTGTGCCAAATTTGGAAAGCAATATGTGGGTAAGCGCCTAGCCAACACGGATGGTTACTTTGGGTGTGTAAAGAAAGTTCATAAGATGAGAGACTGCCCGACACTCATGGAAAAAGGGAGAGAGGCCAAGCAAGCTCCTTCTAGTGGTCCGTAACCCATTCCTCCAAATTATGGTTGCTTCTATGCACTCCGTTCTAGAGAGGACAAAAGAGTCTCTCCGGATGAAAGCAACGGTATGTTGATAGTTCCCTATAGATTTAAATGTTTTATTAATATCCATATGTTATTTGTTAGACTTTGATGTTAGCCTTAGTAGGGGTTTACTCTCAAGGGGAAGATGGTATGCTTAGATAGCAAAATTGTTGAGAGTTCTGATATCCTCATCTCTTTCTTCTATTCCTATTCTAGATTGAGACAAAAAGTTCCTTGTGACTTGTTTCATGATTTGGAGTCATGTGTGTTTTAGAAACTACCATGATCTCCTTATGTTATGCTTGTTCTTCATAAATTCATGTTTAGAAAGAAAATGAGTTTTCATGATTTATGTTCCTCATGTTATTGTGCATTTAGTATGAGTTGCCTATATGCTTCATGAGATGAATTGTCGAACATGCTTTATTGTGATTTTGGGAGTAATTGCATAATTGGTTTCATGATAGTAAGTTGAGCATGCTTTGAGTTGGAGAAGGTAGTTCCTGCTATTAATGTTGACATGTTGAGTTTTCATACATCATGGGTTGTTAGATGTTGTTCCTACTTCCTTGTGTTGCATTGAGTATGTTAAGATGGAGTTGATGTTTCCTCTTTTAAATTGTGCATTATTTTGATGTTTCATGCATGATGGGCTGCTAGTCTTCAGTCTTTAATTACGTAAGGTGTATAGATCGTCATTCTAGGACGAGTGTTCGCAAAGGGGAGATAATGTAACACCCCGAAAACTAGTAGCCTTAACTAGAGCTTGTAGTAAGGTTAGAGTCATAAAATTTGCTTCTCGATCTTAGAATGAATGGTTTAGGGGTTAAATGTCAAGTTACGACTGCCCAAGGACCAACCAAGGGTCCTTGAAGAGGTCCCTAAAGCTTAACCTCCACGCTTCCCAAATCAGGTGAACCACGGATGGGACCTATGGGGCATAGGTCCATCCATGCCTCGTGGGAGAGGTTCGTATGTCGAAGGCCAAGTTTCAGAATGTAGAACCTCAATCCACGAACCTGCAGGATGCCAGATGAGTCCACTCATAGACTGTGGGTCATGGTCATGGGTCATGCCTGCACACTGTCCAAATTCGGCTAGACTAAGGGTTTTTAAGTAATTTCCTTTTTAGTTAGTTTGATGTGGGGTCATTTTGTATTGTTTTAATGGACCTATGTAACTATTTTTAATTTATTATGACTATGATGAAATTGTGGTGTTTTTGAAAGGCTATTCTCTCTCACACACACACTTATGAATGATGAATGAATGAAGTTCTATGATTATTCAAAAGATGATGTGTTGATTGAAAGGTTATTCTCAATTTTACACTTATGAATGATAATGACATGTTGTGAAAGTTTTTCTCACAATATGGGGATTCTTAGGTTGAAAGGCTATTCTCACCTATTAAATCTATGAGCTATCTTATGAATGATGTTGGGATGAGATGGGTCCCCTCACGTGAGTTGAGGCGGGGTATCTATTAGCAATATCTTTATCCCATAATAATGACCTCAAGTAATGAAATGATAAGTAATTCGTAGGGAATAATGCTAAGCATCGAGTGGATATTGATATGAGATGGAAGCTCTCACGTGAGTTGAGGCGGGGTTTCTAGTAGCAATCTCTTGAGATGGATGCCCATACGTCAGTTGAGGTGGGGTATCTAGTAGCAATCTAGTTATCCCATAAACTATGTGCCCTCACAGGTTATTAGCTAGTGGATCCACCTAAGCTAAATGTTACCGGTTCTACATTAGGCAAGTAGACTAACTCTTTTCGATGTGGGTCATGACATCGGATTCCATGATTTGCTCACATGGTCTATGTCGATTAAGGCTTATTCCCACTATGAACAAGAATATGATTTATGTACTATGGTTACTCAAGAAGCTCTATAAAGTGTGGGTTGGGGTATGGGACTTCATTCATGCATTGCACAAGTAGGCTTTGAGAGTAGTTATGGTGTGTTCCTTAATGCTATATTGACTTATGAAATGAATATACTTATGATGATGCTACTAAGTATGTTGATATGAAGGCTAAATGTAATAATGAGTGCTTAACTTGGATTGTTGCTATGAGTTTCTTTCCTTGACATGACTTATTAAATGTGAATGTTCCTTGTCTATGAGTATGAACTAAGGAAGACATCAAAGAATGGTAAGTGTGATTATGGTGACCTAAAAGTGGTACTTAGTATATTTGGGATTATGGGATCCTTATATATGCATTTCACAAGTATACTTAGGGTTACTTATGAGATGGTTCTATTATGCTATGATGGTCTATGTGTTGAATATGCTTGTGACTTATGCTTTTATACCAAAGTGCATGATGATTCTCAAACTTGACAAAGTGCATGCTTTTCAACTAAAATATCCTTTTAGCATGTTTTCAAGGATTTTTATGCATGGCTATCATACTTAGTGCATTTTTGTACTAACCCATATTTTCTACATTTTTCACAAAGTATAGATTCCGGTTTCTAAGGTGATCTTCTATTGGTTCAAGCTTGGATCAACTATTCTTCTAGCTTGTGGTGAGTCCTCAAGTGTCATGACCCAGGGGTACCCCCTAGAGGTAAGATGGCATACTTAAGCCCGAAGGGGGTCTCATACAAGCCCTTAGCATAATCATAACATAAGATAATAGAAAAGTATGGAAAATTTATAACTTCTTTAAAACCATACAATCGAAAACATTTTCATAAAGCAAGGAGAAGTCTTTACTATAACCTTGTCTCAAACCATCTATTAAACTCTTGAATAAAAGACTTGCGGCGCTGCCCATACAATGTCTAAAACATAAAGAAATGACTTAAAGGAATAATGGGTTTGTCCTAGAAGCTATGAGGACTCACCAAAATCTTCAACTCTTCTTGCTCCTTAGAAACCTAGCCTTCAAAGAAACTCAATCTCCAATACCCTACATTTGATTAGAATGTAGGCAATATGCGTTAGTACAAAATGTACCAAGTATGATAGCTAGCACAACATCATAAGAGCATCTCAAAATGGTTAGTCAACATAAGATATAAACATAAGAGACAATAACATAGTCATAGCATAATCTCCAACATAAGCATCATATAATCATAAGGCATTATAAGACATAATAAATGAGCATAGGAGATACGTCACGTTCATAGAATAGTCCTTACTTAGACTTTCATATTTACACACTTCAACCTTTAGTATTCCATATTACAACAGAACTACTTCGCAAGCCACCTCAAAACATACTTGTGCAAGGCAAGGATAGCATCCCATAATACCATCCAAGTTAAGTACCTATTTTTGGTCATTCTTGGGCATATTCCTAATCAAGACCTAGGTTTTCATATCATAAGAGCACTTATACTCCTAAGTTCAAGGCACACTTGTGCAATGCATGAAAGGCATCCCATAATACCATTCACACTAAGTATAATCTTGAAGTCAACATAGTCATACTTACCCTCATTTAGTCTCACTCTTTAGCTTACTTCATATAGACAAGGGAACTACCATCCTTAGTCAAACATATCATGGAAGGCAACTATAGAACAACCCTATCTTAAAATACATCACTCATAAGAACTCTTTCTTGAATGAACCTAAGTCATACTTGTGCAATGCACGAATAGCATCCCATAATACTACTCATGTTAAGTACTACTTTTGGGTCCTCATACTAATACTTCTTGATTTGGATCCTAGTTCCTCTCTTTAACTTTAGAACACTAGGAGGTACTCTCAAGCACATCTTAGTTCATTATTAGATTGAACCCTATGAGATACTACTTTTAGCATGTCTAGGTTCCTCATTAGCATTGACCCTATGAGATAATACTCTAAGCATGTCGAAGTCCATTTATACTCTCGAACACTATGAGGTACTTCATTAAGTAAGTCTTAGTTCAATTATGCTTTAGAACACTATGAGATGCTTCTTCAAGCAGGTCTTAGTTCATTGGATATGGAGATTTCTACTAGAAACCTTAACTCAACTATGTGAAGGCTTCTACCTCATGAGACCTAACTTTGGGAAAACCCACACTCTACTACGTAAGAGTCCCCCCTTTACTTGGATAGTCCTCACATCAACTAGGTGTGGTTTTCCTTTCAACTTGGATCCCGGACCCTTTCTTGTGTGACACTCCATCTCATTGTCAATATCCACTAGGAGCCAAGCATACACCTCAAGATTTACTTATTAAACCTTTCTTAACACTCATATCTCATGGAAGGATGTCCTTGACAACCAATCCATGTTCAAGTGATTCTATCACTTCATACTTTCAAGCATTCATAAAGTAGGTTAGGTTAGTATAGGCCTTTCACCACAATTCTACCTATTAGACTTCCATTCATCACATTGACTATATTCTCAAAGCCCTAGTGATTCAATATTCATGAATACACGCCTTACTCTCAAAGCTTTACTTCATTCTATCATCATTCATATCTAGGTTACAAGACACTCAAGTCATAAGGTTCATATTTAAACAATTCTAGTCATATTCTTTCTAATCAAGACACTCTAGTCATAACTCATCATGTAAGATCAATCTCAAGCATTACTACTCAAGAACCATCATATTCACATCATTCTAAATCAATTCATGCATTTAGGTTCTAGCCCTAGACAATTACTAGTCAAAGCAGTAATTCTAGAAGATCACCTTGACCTTCAACTTCACCATCCATGGCAATAACCCACATAAATCATCTTCATCAATTAGACTAGGGTAATCATGGAAATCATATAAATTCACCATAATATCATGAATTAACACTAAATTAATCATACATAAGTATTATCCAACCAATTGGAGTCATACCCAACTAAACCCACTCATTGGAAGAAACCTTAGTTTAGATTGGGGTTCTTCTTCATAAATTTGGGGAAACTCTAGGGGACTCTATGGGTGGAAGAACCCATAGATGAAAAGATAAAAATACCTTAATCAAAGCCTTAGCACAGGCCTCAACAATGGAGCCTTTGATCTTGACCTTAGCTTCAAGCCCTAGCTTCTTCTTCAATGGAGGTCTTTCTAGAGAGAAATATTTGAGAGAGGAGTGATTTGGGGTTTTGATTCTAAATGACTTAGTTGGGGTGTTTAATGACTTAGAAGACTTTATATAGGTGAATAAAACTCATCTAAAATGACCCTATTAATTAACTAAACGATTTGGAATTTACCCAAGTGCCCTCGACTAGGCAGCCCCTTCCTAGGGGACACACCCATCTTCACGAGCCGTCAAGGGCACCACGGCCCATGGTGGTGCCCGTGATCCCTTGACCAGTGGCTCCCCTCAACTTGCCAAGCTCTTATATGCCAAGGCATGACCACGAGACCTCCCACGATCCGTGGTCAAGACAACGGGTCGTGGTCCCTTAGGCAGTAGCTAGGCCTAAGGACCTTGCCTCCCATGACTCTAAGGAGACTTCACGGACCCCTTCACGGACCATGGTCAAGACCACAGGTCATGAAATGGTTGCGAAAAAAGGTCCATACTTGGCTCTAAAAAGTATAGGTTTCCCTCCTCCTAAGGCATCTTCACGAGCCTTCCCACTATCTATGGTCAATACCAAGAGTCGTGAAGTCGCTCGTGGAGGTAAACCACATTGAGACATCCCTTAGGGAGCTACTGCCTTGGTCTCATGAACCACACCATGAGCCGTGGTAGTGGTCGTGGACTTGAGGCAGTGTGCTTCCAAGCTTGGGCCGTTTTGGCCTTGGCTTGGGTCTTGCCCCCTTGGCCTTGGCTCTTGCCCCTTCCCTTGGCCCTCACTAAGCCCTAGATGGTCTACTAGTTTACAAGGTGTAATGCGCGCCTTGACGTTCAACCCCTAAACCCCTCATTCTGAGTACGGGAAGTCTTATCTACGACTATAATCCACATACCTCAAACTATAGAACCCTAGCTTAAGGCCCTTGTTTAGTCTACTAGTTTTCGGGCTGTTACATCAAGATTCGAGGACATATGAGTCTTTAGTAGTTTCTTTCTAGTCATTTCATCTTCGAATTATGTTGAAAGGGCTGTGACCCTATTTGTGATTCAAAGATTATATTAGATGGCTAATTGAGACAAGTTAGACTTCCGCTTGCTTTTATGAAAGATTTCAATTTTATGGAAAAAGTTTTAAATTCTGCATCATTTCTTTTATCCTATGTTATCATATGCTAAGGGCTTGTATGAGATCCCTTTGGGGTCAAGTATGCCTTGTCACATCTGGAAAGTAATCCTGGGTCGTGACAAACTTGGCAATCATAGCACAAGGTTTAGAATGATTCTAGGATGATGTCTCATAAGCCATGTCTAGTAGAGTCTTGTTCATAGTTTGAAGCGCACCACATTTATGAATGAGAGGCTATAAGATGTTAGGAAGCTACACTTCTTTCATTATTCTTAAGTCGTGCCATAGAGTTTAACTCTATAAAATCCATCTCCTAATCTGTCTTTTGTGTCTTCAGGATATGAATACACGAAGGGCAAACACAGGGAGAATGGAGGGTAAAAATATCAATGAAGAAGCTTTGTAAGAGAATTAAGCTTCTCAAGCTCCGATTAATCCTCCGGCTATGTTGGATGTGGAAGTTAGGTCGACTTTTCTAATGTTGGCCCAAGCCGCGACAACTCAAGCCCAAGCTATTACAGCCCAAGCCAATAGAGATGTTGGGACTCATGTGAATTCCACTGCTTCTAGATTGAGGGATTTTTCTAGGATAAACCTTCCCGAATTTCTTGGTTCCAAAGTGGGAGAGGATCCTCAAGAATATGTGTATGAGGTTTACAAAATATTTGATGCCATAGGGCTGCCTTCGGTAGAAAAAGCAGAGATAGCCGCTTACCAATTGAAGGATGTTGCTCAAGTTTAGTATACTCAATGGAATATAAATAGGATGGTAGGAGTGGGTCCCAAAAATTAGGAAGTGTTTCAGAAAGCATTAATTGATAGGTTCTTTCCTTGAAAGTTGAGGGAATCTAAGGTGGTAGAATTCATTAACCTTAGCCAAGGTAGCATGAGTGTTCAAGAGTATGCCTTGAAATTTACCCAACTATCCAAGTATGCTCCATCTATGATGGCGGATTCGAGGGATGAGATGAGTAAGTTTTTAACGGGTGTGTCCGACTTAGTTGGAGAAGAATGGCATACGGCAATGCTCCATGATGACATGAATATCTCTAGGCTTATGGTGTATGATCAACAAATTGAGGAGTTAAAACTCAAGAGAAAGAATAGAGAGGCGAAAAGAGTTAGGTCTGATCAACAAGGTCAACCAAGGTTCAAAAAGAGGTCCTTCAATAAAGATTCCTCCAATGATTCCCCAATGTTCAACAAGATAGGGTCTCTAACCCTAAATCTCAAGGAGGAAATGGAGGCGGTTCTTCATTTGAAAGATCTACATGTGCCAAATGTGGAAAGCAAAATGTGGGTAAGTGTTTAGCCGGCACAGATGGTTGCTTTAGGTGTGGAAATAAAGGTCATAAGATGAGAGATTTTCCGACACTTATGGAAAAAGGGAGAGAGGCCAAGCAAGCTACTTCTAGTGGTCTGCAACCCATTCCTCCAAATTATGGTCGCTTCTATGCACTCCAGTCTAGAGAGGACAAAGGAGTCTCTCCAGTTGAAGGAACCGGTATGTTGATAGTTTCCTATAGATGTAAATGCTTTATTAATATCCCTATGTTATTTGTTAGACTTTGATTTTAGACTTAGTAGGGGTTTACTCCCAAGGGGGAGATGGTATGCTTAGATAGCAAGATTGTTGAAAGTTCTAATATCCTCATCTCTTTCTTCTATTCCTATTCTAGATTGAGACAAAGTATTCCTTGTGACTTGTTTAATGATTTGAATTCATGTGTGTTTTAGAAACTACCATGATCTCCTTATGTTATGCATGTTATTCATAAATTCATGTTTAGAAAGAAAATGAGTTTTCATGATTTATGTTCCTCATGTTGTTGTGCATTTAGTATGAGTTGCCTATATGCTTCATGAGATAAATTGTCGAACATGCTTTATTGTGATTTTGGGAGTAATTGCATAATTGGTTTCATGATAGTAAGTTGAGCATGCTTTGAGTTGGAGAAGGTAGTTCCTCCTATGAATGTTGACATGTTAATTTTTATGCATAATGGGTTGTTAGATGTAGATCTTACTTCCTTGTGTTGCATTGAGTATGTTAAGATGGAGTTGATGTTTCCTTCTTTAAGTTGTGCATTATTTTGATGTTTCATGCATGATGGGCTTCTAGTCTTGAGTCTTTAATTCCAAAAGGTGTCTAGATCATCATTCGAGGACGAATGTTCCCAAGGGGGAGATAATGTAACACCCCGGAAACTAGTAGGCTTAACTAGAGCTTCTCGTCAAGTTAGAGTCATAAAATTTGCTTCATGAACTTAGAATGAAGGGTTTAGGGGTTAAACGTCAAGGTACGACTCCCCAAGGACCAACTAAGGGTCATTGAGAAGGACCCTATAGCCTAATCTCCAAGCTGCCCAAATCAGGTGAACCACGGATGGGAACTACGTGGAGTAGGTCCATCCACACCTCGTAGGAGAGGTTCATAGGTCAAAGGACAAATTTCAGGCTGCAGAACCCCAACCCACGGACCTGCAGGACGCCACGTGAGTCCACTCATGGACCGTGAGTCATGGTTGTGGGTCATGTCTGCACACTTTCCAAATTCAGCTGAGGCTAGGGGTTTTTAAGTAATTTCCTTTTTAGTTAGTTTGATGTGGGGTCTTTTTGTATTGTTTTAATGGACCTATATAAGTGTTTTTAAGCCATTAACTAACCCATACACCTCATAAATCCCAAGACCCAAATCCATAACCAACTTTTCCCCCAAAATCCTCTCTCTAGAATTCCAAGGAGGAAGAAGAAGAAAGTCAAGCTAGGGTTTGAATTACAGGTCTTTTCCACTCAATTTCGTGAGGATTATTCATCAAGGTATGGTAGTCTTTGATCCATGGAGTTTCTCCAAACCCAATTTCAAAACTTATAACTTTACCCAAATAGCTAGGGTTTTACTCCAAGTCATGGATTCTCTTCAAAAATGGTTTTAATGGTTTGATTGCTCTATGTTATGATTAAATTGATGATTTAATACTGTTTTATGATGAATTCCTCAAGAATCCATGAGTTACCTTAATTTCTCAAATTGGAACCTAAAGTGTGGGTGTTGAGTGATACAAGTAGAATGCTATAGTTTTATGAATGTTATGAATTTATTACTTGAATTATGCATTAATTAAAGAATTCCTATCGTTGTTATGTTAAATTTACTCCAATAAACCATGAAATCTCCATGTCCCCAATCTATGAACTTGTGATGTGGGTGAATTGTAGAAAGATGAATATCATGAGAATGTGTTTGCAGTAGTTGAACCATTTGAATCTTGTTTTTATACATGTCTAATGTAGTAATCCTAGATGTGTTGATAAATCATGATCTATGGTCCTTGAAGGACAATAGAAATATGAGAATTATGCATGACTATGAGATATATGTATATGCTTTATGAACACTTTGAGAGTAAAGTGGTTATGACTATGATGAAATTGTGGTGTTGTTGAAAGGCTATTATCACACACACACTTATGAATGAAGAATGAATGAAGTTCTATGATTATGCTAATGATGATGTGTTGATTGAAAGGTTATTCTCAATTTTACACTTATGAATGATAATGACATATTGTTAATGGTTTTATCACAATATGGGGATTCTTAGTTTGAAAGGTTATTCTCACCTATTGAATCTATGAGCTATCTTATGAATGATGTTGGGATGAGATGGGTGCCCTCATGTGAGTTGAGGTGGGGTATCTAGTAGCAATCTTTTTATCCCATAATAATGACCTCAAGTAATGAAATGATAAGTACTCCGTGGGGAATAATGTTAAGCTACGAGTGGATATTGATTTGAGATGGAAGCTCTCACGTGAGTTGAGGCAGGATTTCTAGTACCAATCTCTTGAGATGGATGCCCATACGTAAGTTAAGGCGGGGTATCTAGTAGCAATCTTCTTATCCCATAAACTATGTGCCCTCATAGGTTATTAGCTAGTGGATCCACCTAATTTAAAATGTTACCGGTTCTATCTTAGGCAAGTAGACCAACTCTTTTCAGTGTGGGACATGACACCGGATTCCATGATTTGCTCACATGGTCTATGTCGATTAAGGCTTATTCCCACTATGAACAAGAATATGAGTTATGTCTATGGTTACTCAAGAAGCTCTATAAAGTGTGGGTTGGGGTATGGGACTTCATTCATGCATTTCACAAGTAAGTTTTGAGAGTAGTTATGGTGTGTTCCTTATTGCTATAATGACTTATGAAATGAATATGCTTATAATGATGCTACTAAGTATGTTGATATGAAGGCTAAATGTAATAATGAGTGCTTAACTTGGAATGTTGTTATGAGTTGTTTTCCTTGACATGACTTATTAAATGTGAATGTTCCTTGTCTATGAGTATGAACTAAGCAAGGCATCAAGGAATGGTAAGTGTGATTATGGTGGCCTAAAAGTGCTACTTAGTATAGATGAGATTATGGGATCTTTATCTATGCATTGCACAAGTATACTTAAGGTTACTTATGAGATGGTTCTATTCTGCTATGATGGTCTATGTGTTGAATGCTTGTGACTTATGCTTTTATACCAAAGTGCATGATGATTCTCAAACTTGACAAAGTGCATGTTTTTCAACTAAAATGTCATTTTTAGCATGTTTTCAAGTATTTTTATGCATGGCTATCATACTTAGTGCATTTTTGTACTAACCCATATTTTCTACATTTTTCACAAATTGTAGGTTCCGGTTTCTAAGGTAATCTTCTATTAGTTCAAGCTTGGATCGATTATTCTTCTTGCTTGTGGAGAGTCCTCAAGATTCGAGGACGTATAAGTCTTTAGTAGTTTCTTTCTAGTCATTTCATGTTCGGATTATTTTGAAAGGGTTGTGACCCTATTTTTTAATCAAAGATTGTATTAGATGGCTAATTGAGACAAGTTAGACTTCTACTTGCTTTTATGAAAGATTTCGATTGTATGGATAAAAGTTTTCAAATCCGCATTATTTATTTTATCTTATGTTATGATATGCTAAGGTCTTGTATGAGACCCTTCGGGGTCAAGTACGCCTTTTCACATCTTTGGGGTACTCTTGGGTCGTGACAATCACAGACAAACAATCTTTTCACCCAACATTCTGATGAGAATAGATAGTATAGGGCATTCAATTGCTTTATCACCATGAAGGGAAGGCTCATTCGAGCAATTTGTCAGAAGGAGTCGGTGAGGAATCACTTATCGTCAATACTTTTCCAAAAGTTATCATATTCTCTGGAGACTATTATAGTTAGGAGCATGGAAAGGTGGTGTCAATATATGTGTCTTTAGTGTGGAAGAATGATCTTCTGTGCATGAGGCAAGAGTATGTACGGGGATACAACGCCGATGTTAGTGTTGTGCTTGAGGAAACCTTGATAATGCACCATATTATTGGTTCTTCCATGGTTTATAGTATCATTTCTATATCACCTTGGAAGTGACTAACTCAGATAAAAGTTGGAAAGTGCAAATATTAGTTGAAGTCTGCAATATTTGGCTTTTAAGGGAGGTGTTTATGAACCACATAAGGTTGAACGGTCAGTAGATACCACCCGTGAAGAAACCTCAGAAGTTGGATTTTCAGGATCGGGGTTTACGGATGCTTATATGGTCCGTATCTCTTTTCACGGACCATAGACCCGTTCATAGACCATCTTCAACAAATTGCACTTTTGGTACACCAGGACGGGAGGTTGTACCGCTCATGGAAATTTCTTTGGAGAATGGATGGGTCCGTAGACTAAGGTTATGAAACATCATAAATGCCAAGAATTTCCTACCTTTGATGGACAACCAGGACGGACCGTAGAAATTTTAGGGACATGGTCCGTAAAAGGAAAACTATAGAAATTAGGATATCAACTTTTAGGGACAAGTGCACGTACCGTCCTGTGTTCTACGAACCATAGACTAGTCCGTAGAGTGAAACTTCAAGTCTCAACGTTTTTCTCTTCTTGCTTTAACGGACCACTTCACAAACCGTAGAAGGTTGTACGATTCGTAGATGGTGCTCGTAGAAGCCATTCGACAAGTCAGGGCTATTTTATTCTTTTCCACTCTTTTAATCTCTATAGTATGTCGTTTTGGTCTATTCTAAGTGGGTATAATTGATCCTAAGACCCCTAACCACCCCATTCCCTCTCATTCTCTCAAAATTAATTTCTTCACTCTTAAGTTTCTCTGTCAAGGCAAGATCAAGGTTCCAAAGCTTCAAGTCTCCTTCTCCAATTTAAATTAGGATTTCAATCAAGGTATGTGGAAACTTCATCAATTGGTTCTTCATCACCCATTGAGTCGTAAAGAAACTTGAATTTCTTAATATATGATCTTCCTAAAATTTAGGATTTCATGATTTCTTATGGGTTCTTATTGAATTTCATCTCCTTCTTCATGATTAATTTTATTATATATAAATTGATTATAATTCAATGATTTCAATGATATTTTCATGAACCCATGAAATGGAAGTACTTTCATGATCATAATTATGCTATTTTCACATGCAGGCTTCATGTTATCAGATTTTTTATAAATAATGATGCTTCCAAATGAAATATAATTCAATTTATATGATTACCATGATTTAGAGGCTTTCAGATAAAGTGTCTCTCAGATTCTGTCAAGTTATTATGATTTAAAGAGTTATTAAGATTATCAGATTGTTCATGAATGATTTAGTACTATCAAATTATCATTGTCTCTAGATTTATGCATGTTTTATGTTGGGAATATATTTAACACTGAGTGGACCTAGGGATGAAGACTCACTCGTTAGTAGAAGTGTGAGACCTTTAGAAGTAATCCCTTTGTCCAAGAAATGCGTGCCCCTGTAGTATTTATCTCACATAGACATTAGCTATTGGATCCACCTTAGCTCAGATTTCATGGTCCATACCTTGGCAAGTTGGATATTCTCTTTTTGGCGTGGAAGTAGTACACCCGAACTCTATGTTGTAGCTCACATAATTTATATCGGTTAATGGTATCTCTTATATTATGATATGATTTTAGAATATTGCATGACCTTGTACTATGTTTCAAACCAAACCATCAGTTTTTATGTTATGTTTACTTGGTCATTGCATCAACATGTTTTATAGACTTATCATGTTATCATGTCATGTATATGCACTCTCTCATATGGAGTACATTCTGAGTACTGACCACATACTTTTCTGCCTATATTGTTTCATAATATAGGTTTTGACACATCCCATCAGACTTGCATAGTCTCTCTTCGATCAGCCAGTTGGTTGGGTTGGTGAGTCCTTAGTTCCTTGAGGACACCACTTATGATTGTTTTTGTCTTTACATTCAGTGTTTAGATAGTTTGAGTGAGCTAGGGACCTGTCTTAGAAACTCATCTATGAGTAGAGGCTTTTCAGACATTAATTTTCCGTGTATGTTGTCTTTGTCAGATTTTCTTTTTATGATATATTAAACTTGTTTCTACTTTTCAATTTATTATGTTTATGTATGTTATCTTAGTGTCATGTTATGTCATGTGGTTAGCTTGGAGTCACTCGTGGCTCTAGGAACCATGTCACATCTAGGGAGTAGTCTTGGGTCGTGACAATTTCACTATTGATTTTAAACTATATATGATACACTCAAAATTACATCTTAAGATTACGTAATGTGGTCATATGCCAATATAGTAACCTAACAAAGATTGGGGTCTGATCCCACAAGAAACAATATGACGGATTTTATTTTAGTCTAGAATCATCACCAACTACGTAGTCTCATATGAATTAATGGTGGTGAAAGATATGATTATAACTAATTTATAACCTAGAAAGCAAGTAAAATTGATCAATGATCACAACAAGGAATACAAGGAGCACACACTCAAGTATCGATCCAACGCATGTTAAGATTTTACAAATAATGTCGAAGCATCTAAATCCTGCACTCAATTCCTAAACCACCATTCAATATTTCCCAAGATTTGAGCAGTTTATACCAATATGATATTCCCACAACTATGTGAGTCGTTTAAATAAGAGTGGTTGCTTATATGTCATCCTACTGATAATTTATTAGATGAGGGTCATCGCCTCGAATTCTTATTAATTAATCTTTCCAACCATAAGTAGTCTTACCCAATCTTAACTTGAAGTATATGGGCAAATCCTAGGGGTATATAATCTCTTTTTGAAATATTCAAGAACAAGACTAATTAAAGAGATTTCTGGTAAGTGGTAAAATTACCATTGTATCAATATTTTCAACTTACAGTCTCTGTGCGTCCCCAAGCAACTGCACAAGACACTTTACCACACCAAATATCATAAAGTCCTTTTCCTATAGTGTTTTTTACAGTTTGTTACCGTCATACACCTTCACATATTTTCCACCCTCATTAAGTTTTATAAACACACTACATTATCAAAATAGTCAAAACTAACTATATGCAACCACAATCAATAACACCACAATTTTTTTTTAATAACCATATAAGAGTATATTTGAAAAGCCAAATATTTCAGGTATTTGTATTCAAGTTCTATTGTATAGATCAAAATATATTCCAAAAATACTCACACATATTTATAATGAATGAACGAGACCATGATAAGTGGCAATCTTTCCACTTATTTGTATCTCTTTTCTTATGATTTTGTGTCATTAGTCTAGAGTTTAAGGCTAAATAATCTTTGAATGATGCTTTTCAGGCATTTTGTGGTTTACAAGGAGTTTTGATTGAAGGTAATGAAATTGAGGAGAAAAGAGTTGAAAAGAATAAGATGAAGCAAACATGGAAAAAACTCTCTGATGTCGCAAAAACGGCTTGAAGATCACTTTAGCACCTAGGTCAACAACCATTTAACCAGTCATTTTCGACACTTTAGCGAGAGTGTCAACAACAGTCAACTGCCGCTTAAGTGGAAACACTAATCACTTTAGTCTGCCGCTTAAGTGGAAACACTAATCACTTTAGTGGTAAGTCAACTCTGGTCAACATAACTGTCACGACCCGAGAGTACCTCCTAGTCGTAACATGGCATATTCGACCCCGAAGGGGTCTTATACGAGCCACATAGTCATTCATTGCATTCAATAATGAAAATAGTGCGGAATAAAAAAAAACTTATTTACATCCACACATTTAAACTTCATTAAAACAACTTTAAAAA
>JAJOOF010003933.1:0-21491 GCA_029582545.1 Solanum lignicaule | reverse complement strand
TGTATTATGATATAATATGAGACTTAAATGGAATAAAATATTGAGATTTGAGACTTAAGATTGAGACTTGAAAGAATATAAAAAATAGATGAGAGAATATATGATTTTGTAAGAAATAATAAGGGATAGAGGGGTATTTATAATATTAAAAGTGGGTTAAAGTGTATTTATAATAACTTGAGGGTTTAAAGTAAATTATTAAAAGTAGGGGTGGTAGGGGGTGTTGGTAGGGGGAAAAAACTGTCAAAAAATCCCTTGGGGGGGCCCACTAGCCGTTGCCCAACGGATAAAATTTAAAAAAAAAAAATTTGTTAGGGGATCCCGCGAATCAGCCAGTTCATCCGGGCCGGGTCAACCGGGACCAACGGGTGAACCGGACCGATACCGGTCCCCTAATCCCGAAGGCCCCATCCTGTGAGATTCAAATGGGACCGGGTCCGGCGAGTCGGTTCTCGGACCGATCGCGGGCCGGGGCGGGCCGACCCGGTCCCCCTGCCAGTCCTAGCCCTTACTACGAGAGTAGAGGTGTATGAGAGAGGACAGGGAACGTCTGATGTTGTGACGGCCTTGAAGGCCAATTTTGTTGGACTCCATAGAGATATGGATGAGCTGATGTCCACTTATATGCCCATCATCTTTGGCATGGTGGAGATCCCAGATGTTTCAAGCACCGATGTTCCAGCTTATTCTGATGTGCCTCCAGCTACCACCAGAGATGAGTTAGAGATGATGATTGTGTTGTAGAGTCCAAGCCTGAGACTTATGAGGAGCATGTTGATGTTTGAGCGGAGGCTGTATATGATGATTTAGTTGACTTGGAGGGTGATATGTTTGAGACTTGAAGACATGCATCACTTCAGGATACTTCCATGATAAGCTCCAATGGAGGGAATGATAATGATACACTGGCACTAATGCCCCGACAGATGACGTGACTGATATGCAAATTTCACCCCAGGCCTAGCCTGGCAGGATGATTATTGTTACCTCTCTCTCTTTTAGCTTATTGACTGTTGTGTTTTATTTTCATTTGAGGAAAACTGCATTTTTTTGTTGGTGGATTAAGGTATTTCCATACCTACCTCTTTTGGGTTGTGTTGTGAATATTATTCTTTTGTGATATGAATATTGGAGCTTATTGGGTTATATTTATATCTTGGTTGTTGGATTATAATTGTTGAAATTGTGGCCCGTTATTTTGATATGAAAGCAGTTGTGAACCAAACTTTAAAATTTTTGTCACCTCTTATGTGTGTGATTGTGGCTGTTCTTGTACAAATTTGAGTGTCGGTTATGATCAATACCGATGACTTGAATAGTGCTCTCAATTGAACCAAATGAATGTGCGGCTACGATGAGGTAAACAAAGGTATATAGGCACTATGTGAACTTTGAGCATCTTATTATGACAAGCTAATTGCTGATGAAGTCTCTTGTGATGATTATTGCACGCAAGCTAGAAAATGTAGAGTCTTGTTTGGTAATTGCACTAATGCCTTGTGAGCATTGTATGTGTAGTTTGAACCTTTTGTGTGCATTCATGTTGAGTGTTAAGCAGTATTGTTTGTAGACATCCTTATTAAACTGATTGATCTGGGTTTTTGACTTGAGGACAAGAAAAAGTTTAAGTTGGGGGTGTTGATGAGTTTGAGATTTTGACTCATTTAGGGCTCTGTTTTGATAGTTTTAGTGTCCTAAAAAGCCTAATTTATCCTCTAAACTGATGTTAAAGTGTTGATTTGCAGCATTAATGGCTAAGGAGCAAGGCAAGGACACTACTGGGCAAGAAGGAGCAAAGAAGCTAAAGAAGTGCAGAAAAGTGATCCTTGTGATCGCCATGACCACTCAGCGAACCACTGAGTGGCTCTTTAAGTCGCCAAAAAACCAACATGCTAGCTCTGGAGAAGAACCAACTTGGCGACAGAAATGGGCAGTCGGTGGATCACATAACGACTCCGCGATGGCATCCTTGTTTGCCTAAAATTACAGAACCCTGAAGAAAAATGGCCAAAGCAAACCGGTGATAGATTAGAGCAAATGGAGGATCGCCGACCGGGTTGGCGAGGCCCGACTTATCCCACCGAATGGCCTTTCAGGCCAAAAATTGGATAATTATAAATTGAATTTTTTAAAATGAAATTTAAGAAGCTTCTCCTAGTTTTGATTCCTAAAGTTGGATCTTTTGAATTTTTCTCTCAGTTTTTCAGCTTCCATTGTAGATTTTTGAGGTTTAACTTGAGGATTTCCAAGTGGGTTTTTGAATTTAAGCAATTCGGACCATTGTAATGACCATTACCTAGACCATGACTAATGTATTTGGTAATTGTTTCTCTATTTTTATGATGTGTAGCTAAAACCCTAATTCTTGCGGTGTGATCATGTGTGTATTTGACTAATTATTTTATTGGTATTATTTTTTAATGATGATATTGTTGTTTTAATGTGATTTAATCATTAGCTATGTTTTAATCTATGGATTGTAGTTGCAAATGCGATTCTAGCATAGAGTTCATGGCTTACTTGAGAGAGAGGTTTTAGAACAAAATCTTTTGATTAATGATTTTAAGTATTGGGTTGATATGGGTTCAGCTCGAGAAACTGAATCCTAAAGCCATTTCTACCTAATTAGGTCTAGAGAGTGGATATATTAAGGTTTTCGGTTATTTATCTTGTCAAGCTTGTCGATGTTCGAGAGAAATCGCATGTATCCTAATAGTTGTTCGAGAGAAAACTATTGCACTTAAAGTCCAATCTACCCACAATGTTTCAGTAAGTAATTATTAAATCTCAATTACCCATATAGCTAGTGTATTTAGCTTATAAATAATCACACCCTAAGAATTCCTCTTAATCTTGTTGAAACCTATGTTTTCGTATTTGTTTTAGTTGTTAATTGTCAAACCAATCCCCCCATCTGACATTTGTTGTCACCACTGTCAATTTAACTACATGTTTTCAAAAAAATTTATTCCTATAACTGATTAGACCACGTTTGTACTTCATAATTGAATTTGTATACGTGCCGCTCCCTGTGGATTCGACCCACCCCAACCTTTCCTTGGGTTTTTTACTAGATTACGATCGTCAACACCTAGTATTGGATGAGGTGTGGTTTGTCATTTATCAAAAATGGCGCCGCTGCCAGGGATAAAATAGTTGAGACTGTTCAGGAGCATCTTTGTGTTCGAGAGGAGGCTGTCTATGAAGATTTGGTTGACTTGGAGGGTGCTATGTTCAAGAATGCAAGACAGACATCACTTCAGGATACTTCCATGATAGGCTCCAGTGGAGCCAAGGATGATGAGACACCGGGCACCGATGCCCTAACAGATGGAGTGACTGATGTGAAGACTTCACCCCAAGCCTAGCTTGGCAGGATGATTATTTTTTACCTCCCTCCCTGCTATTTTATTTAGTGTTGTGTTTTATTAGTATTTGAGGAAAACTACATTTTTTTGTTGGTGGGGTGAAGTATTTCCATACCTACCTCATTTGGGTTGTTTTGTTAATTTTAACTTTTTGTGATGTGAATATTGGAGCTTATTGGTTTATATTTATATCTTGGTTGTTGGATTATAATTGTTGAAACTATGGCCCATTATTTTGATATTAAAGCAATTTTGAACCAAATTTTAAAATTTTTGCCACCTCTTGTGTGTGTGATTGTGGTTGTTCTTGTACAAATTTGAGTGTTGGTTGTGGTCAATACCGATGACTTGAGTAGTGCTCTTAATTGAACAAAATTATTGTGCGGCTACGATGAGGTAAACGAAGTTACATAGGCAATATGTAAACTTTGAGCATTTTGTTGTGAATAGCTGATTGTCGATGAAGTCTCTTGTGATAAACATTGCACGCTACCTAGAAAATATGGAGTCTTGTTTGATAATTGTACCAATGCCTTGTGTGGTGAGGTTATATTGAACATTAAGCTTGACGGCACCTAGAATTTGCCACGTTGGTCAAGTTGATTAAGTGAAGCAAGAAGTTGAAATGATCTTAGGCAAGAATGTTTGAAGAGTGAGCCAATTTGACAATATACCTCTTTGTGGCCAACCTTGTGAGATGTGTGAACCTTGATTGACACCTTTTAGGCTTATCCATTTCTTGGAAGAAACTTGAACAACTTTGACCTCTTTATCCCATCACTCATAACCTTCATGAAGTATTGGTTCGTTTGAATAGCCAACTTAGGCCAAACGCCTATGTTGGGGGTGTGGTAAAAAAGAAGGAAAGTCAAGAAGTATGAAAAATTCCCCCTTTGATGGATTGTTTTTTAAAATATGAAACCCCTCCATGTAAAAAAAAAAGGAAAGAAAAAGGCCTAAAAAGAGCAAAAGTTGTGAATAAAGTGTTTGAGAATAGTAAAAAATGGGGTATCCACTGATTCATGCTTACTGTAATGATGGGGAGGATTGTGAACATGTTTGAATGTGAAAGAGAAGGAGAAAAAGTGATTTCCAGGCCAAACTTCATGAAGGTAGAAGCCACTAAGCCTAAATGACCATACATTTACACTCTGCCCCGTTACAAGACTTAAAAAGAGCTTTGTTATCATGAGTAAGCTGAAATGTAAGTTGATTGGAAAATAAGGGCAAGCCTATGGGTGGAGTCATGCATTTATTCAACTTTGTGAGTGTGAGAGTTGTATTTGATTTCGGGACTTTAATTTTTTTAGAAATTTTGTGTTAATATGGAATCATCTTTGTTGTGAGGGCATTTCAGTACCATTGTTGAGCTTGAACTTGCATTTGAAGCAATCATTGTGAGCTTGAGTACACTTGATAATGGTGAGTCACAATTTAAATCTTTGAGTCCACAATTGAGCATTGAATCTGTAGTTTGAACCTTTTGTGTGCATTCATGTTGAGTCTTAAGCAACACTGTTTGTAGACATCCTTACTGAACTAATTGATCTTGGGTTTTGACTTGAGAAAAAACAAAAGTTTAAGTTGGGGTTGTTGATGAGTCTGAGATTTTGACTCATTTAGGGCTTTGTTTTGATAGTTTTAGTGTCCTCAAATGCCTAATTTATGCTCTAAACTTATGTTAAAGTGTTGATTAGCAACATTTAAGGCAATGGAGCAAGGCAAGGACACTACTGGGCAAAAAGGAGCAAACAAGCTGAAAAAGTCGAGAAAGCGATCCTGGTGATCACCAATACCACTCTGCGAACCGTTGAGTGGCTCTTTAAAAAATACCAGCATACCTGCCTTGGGGAAGAACCAACCTGGCTACAAAAATAAGCAGTCGACGGATCGCCGAACGACTCTGCGATGGCAACCTTGATCGCCTAAGTCATAGAACCATGAAGAAAAATGGCCAGTGCGAAACGGTGATGGATTGGAGAAAAGGGCGGATCGCCAACCCGGTTGGCGAGGCCCAACTTATCCCGTCGAATTACCTTTTAGGCAAAAAATTGGATAACTATAAATTGAATTTGAAAACGAAATTTGAGAAGCTTCTCCTAGTTTTGATTCCAAGAGTTCGATCTTTTGAGTTTTTCTCTCAGTTTTTGAGCTTCCATTGTTCACTTTTGTGGTTTAACTTGAGGATTTGCAAGTGGGTTTTTGAATATAAGCAATTTGGACCATTGTAAAGACTTGGGAACATTTACCCATATCATGACCAATGTATTGGTAATTGTTTCTCTATTTTTATAATGTGTAGCTAAAACCCCAATTGTTGGGGTGTGATCATCTGTTTATTTGTCTAATTATTTTATAGGTATTGTTTTTTAATGATGAAATTGTTGTTTTAATGTGGGTTTAATCGTTAGTTGTGTTTTAATCTATGGATTGTAGTTGAAAATTCATTTATAGCATAGAGTTCTTGGCTTGCTTGAGAGAGAGGTGTTAGAACTAAAGCTTTTGATCAATGATTGTAGGTATTGGGTTGATATGGTTTCAACTCGAGAGAGTGAATCCTAAACCCAATTCTACCTATCTAGCTCGACAGAGTGGATACATTAAGATTGTGGGTTGTTTATCTTGTCAAGCTTGTCGATATTCGAAAGAAGTCGCCTGAATTTTAATTATTGTTCGAGAGAAAACTATTGCACTTAAAGTCCATTCTACCTACAATATTGCAGCAAGTTATTATTAAATCTCAATTACCTATACAGTGTAATTAGCTTATAAATGATCACACCCCGAGAATTCCTCTTAATCTTGTTGAACAACCTATTTTCACATTTGTTTTAGTTGTTAATCGTCAAACCAATCCCCCCATCTGACATTTGCTGTCACCCCTCTCAATTTAACTTCACGTTTTGATAATTTCTATTCCTATAATTGATTAGACCGCATTTGCACTTAATAATTGAATTCGAACATGTACCGCTCCCTATGGGTTCAATCCCAACATTTCGTTGGGTTTTATACTATATTACGATCACCCACACCCAGTATTGGATGAGGTGTGGTTGAGCATTTATCATATAACAACCACAAACATAGTGTGAAGTATGTGGAGGTAGAGATCACACTGCTGAGGTATGTGGAGCAAATCAAGAATCTGTTCATTTTGTAAGGAATGCCGAGAGAGGAGGGATGCACAAAAATTATGGCAACACCTATAATCCGAGCTTGTGGAACCACCCAAACATTTAATAGGGTGGTAATCAGAATCAACACCAAGGACAGAACCAGTACTGGCCGCAAGGTGGTGGACAACATTACAATCAGCAACGCCATGGAAATCAGCAGGGTTATGGGATTAAGCAGGATGCTAAGCAGGGTGATATGAGTGTGGAGGACATGCTAAAACAAATCTTGGCTGGCAAAGCTATGTTGGCAGCAAATGTCCGAAATAACCAACTAGCTACCTAGAATTTGGAGAAGCAGTTTTGGAAGTTTGCTAATGCCCAGAATTCTCGACCACAAGGGGATTTTCCTAGAAATATTGATCCAAACCCAGAACAGGTAAATGTTGCGAGTACCCATAGTGGTCGTCCACTGAAGGAGTTGACTCCAAAAACAAAAATTGCTAAAGAAAAAGGAAAGTAGATTGATGAAGCTGGACAAAGTGAGCTAAGTGTTTATGAGGAACCAGAAGCAAAAGCACCTCCTCCATTCCCTCAGAAATTCAAAAAGTAGAATGAGGAGGAATGTTTTGGTAAGTTTATCGAATTGCTTAAACAAGTACATGTTAAATTGCCTTTACTTTATATGTTGCAGGGCATTCATAAGTATGCCAAATATGTGAGGATATTTTGTCTAACAAGAATAGAATGGCGGACTATGCAACAGTATAACTCACTGAGGAGTGCAGTTCTAGGATCCAGAATAAGCTCCCAACTAATTAGTTGAAACATCCAGGGAGTTTTAGTGTGCAAATAAAAATTGGAAAGTGCATTGAGGCAAGAGAGTTGTGCAATTTGGGTGCAAGTATCAACTTGATGCCTACGCACATGTTTCTTAAGTTGGGACTAGGAAAGCCCAAGCGCACAACCATAATGTTGGAATTAGCTGACCACTTGGTAGCAAGGCCAAACAGTGCTATTGAGTATGTCTTAGTTCAAGTGGGAACTCTCATTTTCCCCGCAGACTTTGTCATCTTGGATTTGAGCCTGACCCAGAGGTCCCAATTATTTTAGGTCTCCCGTTCTTAGCTACCGGAGGTGCGTTGATTGATGTGGCGGCTGGTAGGTTGACAATGAGAGCTCATGACAAAGTGGAGGTCTTTGATGTATACCAGGCAACAAGTTGCCTAGGATCTATGAGGAGTTGTCAGCAATCACAGTAATTGATGAGGAAACAACAACCAAATATTTTGAAGCAAGGGACCCATTAGAAAGAGTATTGCTTAGGAATGATATGGATGGGGATGCTGAAGCCCAAGAGATGGACAGTATTCTAGATGTCTCAAATGTGAGTATGCTTCGCAGGTTTGTGGAGCCATTAAATAGAGTCTTGAGACCCCCTCCCAAGCCGTCAATTGAGGAAGCATCGAAGTTGGGGATGAAAGCTCTCATTTCTCATCTCAGGTATGCATTCTTAGGTGCTAATGAAACGTTACTTGTTCTCCTTTCTGGTGCTTTATCTGAACTGCAGGTTGAGGCTTCTCTAAAAATATTGAGGAAGAGGAAAAAAATGATAGGCTGGCAAACCGCTGACATGCATGGTATCAGCCCAGCCTTGTGCATGCACAGGATATTCATGGAGGAGGGCCACAAGACAAGTGTACAACCTCAGCGCAAATTAAATCTTGTGATGACAGATGTGGTAGGAAAAGAGGTTATTAAATGGCTAGATACAGGTAATGTATACCCCATTTCAGACAGCAAGTGGGTCAGCCTGATTCAGCGTGTGCCTAAAAAAGGATGGATGATAGTAATTACCAATAAAGCAAATTTGTTGATTCCAACTAAGACAGTAATAAGGTGGCCCATATGCATGGATTTCATGAAATTGAATGAGGCCACTAGATAGGACCACTACCACATTCATTTCATTGATCAAATGATGGACATGTTAGTTAGGCAAGAATATTATTGTTTCCTGGATGGCTATTCAGGATATAACCAAATTGTGATTGCGCCAGAAGACCAGGAAAAACCACATTCACTTGTCAGTATGGGCCATATGCCTTCAAGCTAATGCCATTTGGGCTATGCAATGCCCCAGCCACATTCCAAAGATGCATGATGGCCATTTTTCATGATATGGTCGAACATTTTGTGGAGATATTCATGGATGACTTCTCAGACATATGGGAGTCTTTTGACAGGTGTCTGGAAAATTGGTCAAGGTGCTTGCTAGATGTGAGTAAACTAACCTCATCCTAAACAGGGAAAAATGTCATTTTCTAGTGAAGGAAGGGATTGCTTTGGGCCATAAGGTGTCAAACCAAGGCCTGGAAGTTGATTGTGCTAAGGTGGAGGTCATTAAAAAGCTACCCCCCCGCCATCTCGGTTAAAAGGGTGAGAAGCTTCCTAGTTCATGTTGGATTTTATAAAAGATTCATTAAAGACTTCTCAAAGACTGCAAGGCCTATGTGCAGTTTACTAGAGAAGGAGATGAAATTCGTCTTTGATGAAAAATGCATTTGAGCTCTTGAGGCTTTGAAGAAGAATTTGATAGAAGCTCCAATTTTGACTTCCCTAAATTGAGAGCTTCCTTTTGAGCTAATGTGGTTGTAGGGCAGTGTAAGGGAAAAGGAAGGAGAAAGTGTTTCACTCCATTTATTATGCGACCAAAACACTGGATGCAACTCAAACCAACTACACAGTGACCAAGAAAGAAATGCTAACCTTGGTCTATGCCTTTGACAAGTGCAGATTTTATCTTGTAGGAGCTAAAGTTGTTGTTTATACTGACCATGCAACTATCAGGTACCTGTTCCATAAGAAAGATGCAAAGCCATGGCTGATTAAATGGAGTTTGTTGCTGTAAAAGTTTGACATAGAGATCAAGGATCGAAAAGGTTCTGAAAATCAGATTGCAGATCAATTGCGAAGGTTGGAGAGTTCGTCGCATGTGGGTAAGCAAGGTCAGATTCGGAAAGAGTTTTCTCATGAACAATTACTAGCTCTAGAGGCGACCAAACTACCATGGTATGTAGATATTGTCAACTACTTGGTGAGTGGAGTGTTTCCACCTGATGCAACCACCCATCAAAAGAAGAGGCTGACTATGATGCTCGTTTCTACATATGGGATGAGCCTCATTTGTTCAAGTAGGGCCTTGAAAAAATAATGAGGAGGTGTGTACCTGAGTCTAAGATGAGAGAAGTGATAGATAACTGCCACTCATCTGCATATGAGAGTCATCATGGAGGTGAGCGCACTGCACATCAAGTGCTCCAATTAGGTTTTTTCTAGCCTACTTTGTTCAAAGATGCCGCTGGTTATGTGAAGAGCTGTGATCAATGCCATAGGATGGGAGCTATTTTAAGACAACATGAGATAACATTGCATAACATCTTGTAGGTCGAAATATTTGATTCCTCGGAGATTGACTTCATGGGACCATTCCCCCTATCCAATGGTAATCAATATATCCTTGTGGCCATGGATTACGTGTAAAAATGGGTTGAGGCAGTGGCTCTGTCTACGAACCATGCTAAAGTGGGGCTGATATTTTTGAAGAAACACATCTTCTCTTGATTTGGAACTCCTAGAACAATAATTAGTGATGAAGGGACGCACTTCATAAATCAATTGGTGAAGAATATCTTAGCAAAATATGGAGTCAGACACAAGGTGGCTATAACGTATCACCCTCAAAATAGCGGCTAGGTAGAAGATTCAAACCGTGAGGTGAATCATATTCTGTAGAAAATGGTGAATGGCCAAAGGAAGGATTGCGCAATGAAGCTAGATGATGCATTATGGGCGTACATGCCAACATATAAGATGCCAATAGGGACTTCTCGCTATCACTTGGTGTTTGGTAAAGCGTGCCACCTTCCAGTTGAATTAAAATATCAGGCTTACAGGGCAGTGAAGAAGTTAAATTTGGATACGGGGTTAGCCAGGAAAAAATGGATGGATCAGCTAAAATAATTGAAGGAGTTAAGACTCCATGCCTATGAAAATGTGAAGTTCTATAAGGAGAAGATTAAACGTTGGCATGATAAGCATATCAAGTCACGAGTAATTGAGCCTGGTCAAAAGGTATGGTTGTTTAACTCTTTATTGAGGTTGTTTCTAGGTAAGCTGAAGTCAAAATGGAGTGGACTATGTCAGGTGGTACGCATGACCAACCATGGAGCTGTAGAGTTATGGAATTAAGGGAAACAATCCACGTTTATAATGAAAGGACAGGTGGTGAAGCACTATTTCTGACAAGAGGTAGATCGTAAAGAATATGTGTTAGAGTAGAGCAATGAATAATAGGGAGCTGAGTCGTGCCACGACGTTAAGCAGGCGCTACTCGGGAGGAAACCCGTGACTTTGTATTCTAGAGAGAATTCTTTTTTGTTTTATTTTAATAGGTTAATTCTTTCTTTAGTTATAGGTTGGTTTATATTTGTTTCTGTAAGTTGTAATTGAAATAAAAAGATTTTTTGGCCACGAAATAGTAGAGTCTGCAACCTGGGTGCATCACGGACTTATTCCCAGATGATACGACCACGATTAGTAAATAAATAAAGAATTCAATGATAGAGGTGCATCGCGGACCTATATCTACCCTATGCATGTCGACCAAGGCGAAAAAGCTGAAGCACACAAGTGTTGTCCACTACATCTCCGCATTCCGGACCTGGTAAGTTTTTTTCCCAAATTTCATTAAAAATTTGGGTTTTTACCTGACTTATCTCATATAAACCAGACCCTCATTCCCTTTTAACCCCCAAAATAGCCTAATATTCCCTATTCTTTCTAGAAATTGAAACTAATTTCTCTCCCCTTTCAACCCTAACACCATATTTCGAAGTAAATCCGTGTCGCGAAGTCGAAAGGTCCTCATCAAGTTCTTCATTTTTTGTGGGTTTAAACACTCAAGGTATGTTTCTCACTTCTTCTATTCTTACTTTGGGGTGAATTATTGATGTAAGTTCATGAAGGTGATGTGTTTGATGGGTGCGATTCTTGAAATTGATTGTTTTTTGTGGAAAATGTGATAATGGATGAAATTGTTTACTTTTTCAACTTATTTAATGATACGCATGTCTATAAACCTTGTTAGAATGATCTTGGTTGAAGTTCAGATAGGATACTTTGAATGATTGTGTTGAAAAGTGTCACTGTTGGTTCGAATTATTGAGAAGAATCCAGTTAGAAACATGTTTTGTGGGCTTAAACTGTAAAGGGTATGAACATAATATGCTTATACTGACAATGGGAAGTGTGAGTACCATGTTATTTGTGTACTGTGTGCTGAAAAATAAGTGTGGGGTTAGTTTTGGTGACTGGATCTCATTGACTGAAATTATAACAGTTTGATTGCGGGATATCATGTCTGGCAAACAAAGATCTGGCAAAGCGGTTGCGTCTAAGAGAGTGAGGACTGGAACAACAATCCCTCCAACCCCTGCAGTCCCAAAAGGGCAGACCCAACGCTACGGTGCTCAGGCAATTACGTCTGAGGGCAAGAAGTGGTATAAAACCCACACCGAAGCCTACTACTTTTCGGATATGGTGCTTGATGAAGTGTAGTTTGAGAGGGATTTCCCTCAGATTATGCGCCACCCGCAAGAATTGCGCATAGGATTCATCATTCACTTTCCTTTGGAGTGCAATGTGAGTATGGTTCGGGAATTCTAACCCAATTGGAAACCTGATGCTCATTCTCATTTTGTAATAGTGCATGGCGTGGAAGTCCCACTTACACCCATGGACATAAATCAAGTACTGGGCACTACAGAAGCCCCTTCTGATATTCTGACTGAGTTAAACATCAACCATCTATATCAGAAGATTCGACACACCTTGTGTGGGGTATAGTCCACTGCTAAGTGGATTAGGCTTGGGCACCTAATTTAACGTATCAAGGACACTTCATCCAATCCTAAGTGTCAACGATCGCTAGCCAGTATATAACCCAACTAAATGAGTTGGGGTCGAATCCCACAAGGAGGGGTATGTGCTTGAGAATCAGTTAAGAAATACGAATATGATCAAATAAGTCATAGGAATAAAAATTATCGAATAAAGACATCATTCAAATCAGGGGTTGACACGAATGTCAAATGTAGGTTTTGGTTTTGATTTCAACTACAAACAACAGAAATTAATACAAATTAACAATAATGAGACGGGTTCTTGGGATGTGATTCTATTATAGGCTAATATAGACAAATGGGTAATTACAACTATTAGAAAATAACTAAATATTTGTGAGTAAGCTAGACTATAGGAGAGGTAAACTTTCTCTCGAACAATTTACCCCGAATCAAGTCGATTTCTCTTGAACATCAACAATCATGCAAAATAAGAACAACCCACACCTTAGTCCATTCACTCTCTCGAGATGAATGTGTGGAATTAGGTTTAGGATTCACTCTCTCGAGCTGAACCCATGACAACCCAATACCCACAAAACCATCAATCAAAAATCTTAGTTTTAAAACCTTTCTCTCGAGCAAGACAAAAATGCAAGTGTAGAACTGCATTTGCGACTAAAATTCTTAAATTAAACCACAATTACTAATTGAACTCACTTCTAAACAACATTTAAACTAACAATTAGCAATACCCATAAACTAAATCAGCCCATAAGCACATAATCACACCCCAAGAATTGGGGTTTTAGCTAGACATCATAAAGAGATAAAAATAGTTACCAAATTGAGTTTCCATCAACTAGGTAAGATTAATTTCATCATTACAATGGTACAATTCGAAGAATCTCAAAGATCCACTTCCAATTTCACGAAAGTGAAAAAATTCAATTGTTCAAAGCTAAAGGAAAACTGGAGAAAACTTGTCTCAATCCTCAGAATAAAAATGTGAACTCAGATACTATTCATTTGATACTAAACTAAATGTTAAAAAATGTATTTGTAGTCGCCAAAAATATGTTGCGAAAAGTCACTAGGCGTAGTAAGTCGGGCTCGCCAATCCACTCGATGAGCCGCCCTTTGGTCATTTCCATTGCCCTTTTTGCCTTGGCCTTCAGCATCCTCAAGGTCTGTACCTTTGGGTGATTCAACACTGCATCGCAGAACCACTCAACGATCCACCGACTGCTCCTTTCTCTCGCCAACTTGGTTATTTCCTTCAGGGTTTGTCTCACTAGAACTTTAGGTGGTCAGGTAGCCATTCGGTGATTGCCAAATGGATTGGGCGATCAGCAGGCTTGCTTTTCTTCATTCTTTCAGCTTGTTTCATTCCATTATGCAAATTAGTGTCCCTGGTTTGTTCCTAAATCCATATACCTGTAAATCAAGGGTTTTAAATTAGTTATTGGCACAAAATAAGCATTTGAGGACACTAAATCTATATAAATAAAGCCTTAAATGATTCCAAATCTCAGACTTCAAAACAATTTATAACAATGCAATTGTGATTAACAGCTAATTGCGAATTTGGGGTTTGGAAAACCAACCTGTGATGCCGAATATATGAATTGAAATACTAGGCGGCAAAGTGTCCAACTCCAAACACAGGATCAACAACAAAAAAACAAGAAAATACAAGAATATAGGAAACATAGATTGCTGGTCTAATTATAGGAAGTTAAAAAGTGAGGGAATGTGAAAAAGTTTGAAATTTAAACCTTTGGCCTTTTAAAAACCGTCCAGTTCTCTCCCTTTCGGCGATAATAATTTTCGGCGCCAAACCACTCGGTGACACACCGAGTGGGTACTTACCTCGCCAAGTTTTACTGGACCTCATGTTAATGTGGGGATCCAAACGGCAGACTAAGTCGGGATCGCCGACTAGTCCATGGGTTTGCCGAGTTTTACAGACTCCAGCTTCATAATTTCTTGAGTCCAACGATGGTCCTAGTCGGGCTCGCCGCTCTCTTCAGAGAGTCACCGACCTCTTTGGTGAGTTGTCGACTGGACATTTTGCTCACCAATCACCACTTTTCAAACACATTCTACTTTTTCACCTGCACAATCAACACACGATTATTCTAAGAACAAAAAGAAAGAAATAAAACTTGGGTTGCCTCCCAAGCAGCGCCTTAGTTAACGTCGTGGCATGACACAAGTCCTCACTCAGACTTCATTCTTGGGTTTTGCCATAGTGTCACTAGGTAACCCCCCTTGTTGTCTCGGGTTTAAATGAGAAGAAATTTGACCCATTTGGGTCTCTAACTATTTGAAAGAGACGGAATGAGAGGTAACCGTCTGGCTAAGGGTCGATACATCTTTCTTCATCTCTTTCAAAATTTATTGGACCCCTCAACCTTGTTGAGAATATGAAAGAGCATATCCTTAAGCCGGCCACCCTCAGAATCTTTGGGCTTTTGACACTTGTGGGGAGGAATGTACATGTCCTTCTCCCCATCTCTTTCTTTCCAAGTGGGGTTACGATCCCTCCACTCTCTATCATGATATCTCCATCCATCATCCATGTTCCAACCTTGGTTACCACCCTACCTCGGGTAGTTTGCACGATAACCACCTCCTTGGTTAGCTAGGAAGTTTACCTCCTCGTTATACAACGCTTCAAACTTGGCCTCTTCGGGGTTTACACACCCAACACCCACAACATTGACACTCCTAGCACCCACTCCAATGACATTTTTGGACAAAATGTCAAGTTAGGTCATGATCTTTGCCATGTTTTGGTCCCTCTCTTGATCTTTCTCAAGCTGCTCATATGTCAATTTAAAAGTGAGAGGGGAGACTTGATCTTCACGGGTGTACCATGCCTGATTAATTTAAGTCATACCATTAGAGAGCTGGGCTGCTATAATGTAAGCTTGTTGCATCAAACCTCCTGGAGAACGTTGGTCAGCTACTCCCTTGTTAACTGAATTAAGGCTTCGGTAAAAGTATAGCAACAAAACGTTGTCGAGCAAACAATGAGTTGGGCATTGCAGCACCAACTTCTTGAATGGTAGCCAAGTCTCGTGAATTGGCTCACCCTCAGACACTTGAAACTTTGGATGCTTTCCCTAAACATCATCATCTTCGAAGAGTGAAAAATCACACTTAAATTGCGGTGACAAGCTCTTCCCACGAAGTGATGGAGTCTCTTGGCAATTCAGCCAACCACTTACATGTTTCTCCCATTAAAGAGAATGGGAACAACCTCAACCAGACCGACTCTTGGGATATATTCTTGAAGGAGAACGGCCCGCAAACATCAACAAAGTTCCTTATTTGCTCATAGGGATCCTCATGAGCCAACCCACCAAACAACCATTTCAATTGAAAGAGCTGCAACATGGTGCTTGTAATTTGGAACACCGTGTTCCCTTCAGTCGGAGGCAAGCAAATGGCAATAACTTCATCCACAATATTAGGGTCATTAGCATTCGGCACATTGACATCATTGAGATTTCCGATGTCATCTTGGTGGCCCACTTGGCTACCATTGTTTCCGTTGACACTCATTTCCTCTTTTTTAAAACAGCAACACACAAACCAAAAGTAAAAGTAAGTAAATTCAACTATGACTAAAAAGAACAAAATTCAACTTCACCCAAAAATCTTAATGAACACCACTCCCCGACAGCGGCGCCATTTTAATTTAACATATCAAGGACACTTCATCCAATTCGACGTGTCAACGACTGCTAGTCAGTATATAACCCAAATAAATGAGTTGGGATCGAATCCCACAGGAAGTGGTACATGCTTGAGAATCAATTAAGAAGTACGAATATGATCAAATCAAACATAGGAATAAAAATTATCGAAAAAAGACATCATTCAAATCAGGGGTTGACACGTATGTCAAATGGGGGTTTTAGTTTTGATTATCAACTACAAATAGCGGAAATCAATACAAAGTAACAATAATTAGACGGGTTCTTGGGATGTGATTCGATTATAGGCTAATATAGACAAATGGGCAATTTCAACTATTAGAAAATAGCTAAATATTAGTGAGTAGGCTAGACTATAGGGGAGTTAAGCTTTCTCTCGAACAATTTACCCGAATCAAGTCAATTTTTCTCGAACATCAACAAGCATGCAAAATAAGAACAACCCACACCGTAGTCCATTCACTCTCTCAAGCGCAACCCATTACAACCCAATACCCATAGACCATTAATCAAAAATCTTAGTTTTAAAACCTCTCTCTCGAGCAAGCCAAAAACGCAAGGGTAGAATCGTATTTGCAACTACAATTCTTAATTTAAACCATAATTAATGATTGAACTCACTTCTAAAAAACATTTAAACTAACAATTGGCAATATTCATAAACTAAATCAGCCCATAATTACATAATCACACCCCAAGAATTGAGATTTTAGCTAGGCATCATTAAAAGACAAAAATTGTTACCAAATTGAGTTTCCATCAACTGGGTAAGATTGATTTCGTCTTTACAATGTTTCAATTCGAAGAATCTCAAAAGACCCACTTTCAATTTCTCAAAAGTGAAAAAATACAATTCTTTAAATCTAAAGGAAAACTACAGAAAATTTGTCTCAATCATCAAAATAATAATATGAACTCAGAGACTGTTCAATTGAACTAAACTAAATGTTTAAATATGTATTTATTGTTGCCAAAAATATGCTATGAAGAACCACTCGGCTCAGTAAGTTGAGCCCACCGATCCACTCGGTGAGCCACCCTTTAGTCATATCCATCGCCTTTTTTGCCTTGGCCTTCAGCATCCTCAAGGTCTGTAACTTTGGGTTATTCAATACTGCATCATGGAACCACTCGGCGATCCACCGACTGCTCCTTTCTCTAGCCTACTTGGTTCTTTCTTTCAGGATTTGGCACACTGGAACTTTTGGCGGTCAAGTAGCAATTTGGCGACTCGCCAAATGGACTTGGCGATCACCAAGCTTGATTTTCTTCATTTTTTCAGCTTGCCTCGTTCCTTTTTGCAAATTAGTGTCCTTGCTTTGTTCCTCAATCCATATACCTGGAAATCAAGGGTTTTACATTAGTTATTGGCACAAAATAAGAATTTGAGGACACTAAATCTATATAAATAAAGCCCTAAATGAGTCCAAATCTTGGACTCATAAGCACCGTAGCTATCATCAATCCTATCCTTATGCCCACATGAACCAGGAAGTCAGGGTGTGGCTAAAAATTGTCATGGACTTCTTGATACCAGGGCTGCATTTGACTGAGGTTGCGAGAGACCGAGTGTGCTTGGTCTATAATTTGATGAATCTGCGAATCAATGTAGGAGCGGTATTGAAATTCGCCATGCGGAAGGCTAGAGTGAATAGAGGTCGAAGGTAGGCCTTTTGTGATTAATCACTAGTTTGTGCAGGAGAGCAGGAGTACCAGAGGAAAGTATGGATTACTTGGCGTCGTTGTTCACCAGACCCCTAGATTACACCAAGAGAAACGGGCCTGAAAATGCGCATAGACCCACCCTCACGACAACAGAGCGAAACATGAGGGATGATATGATTACAACTCACATGTTTGGACTTGAAATGTTGCGCCACATAAATGGGTGCTAACCTTCAACTGCAGAGCAGTTGAGTGAAATTGAAACTAGGTACCCCCTCAATGAGAATGTTGAAGCACTGCTGGGACTTTGTCCTGTGTTTATGCAGCCCGTATGAAATGATATCCCTACTGATGAGGACAAGTAGAGAACCATGTCGGATAGTGAATCAGATTTGATGAGGACGAGGTTGAAACTTTGGCTCTTGAAGGAACCGTAGGTGATGCTGACATAGATGATTAATCAGGGAAGTATCTGCCCTACATTGTTTTCATTTTGATATATGTGTCGCACTAGGAAAATGCTACTTTTTTAAGTGTGGGGTGGGGTGAAATATATGTGTAAATAATTTTGTGTTTCTATTTTGGTTGTTAATATTTTTTTGGGTTCCTTGGAAGTTGTTTTTGGTTCTTTTGCCAAGGACAGTCCCGTTGAACCATACAAAAAAAAATTGTTTTTTTTATGATTGAGTCAGTTGTCATAGTTTAGTCAAACTACCCTATGATAGATGGATGACGATCGTCTTAAGGGAAATTTCCGTCATTGGGTTTGTAGGGTTGGAATCTTGCTAAGGCTCCACAACTGCATTATATTTAGGCTAAATTTTGAAAATAAAGGAATGACTGTGTTGAGACATCTAGGATCTTTTATGTGACTCTAATATGATGTGTGTTTAAAATGAATTTATGCTAGTATTTGGGAAGGAGTCTGTAGTAATAAGTTTTCATTTGTATGTGTTCCATGTATGCAGGGTTTGTTGTATTCCATGCTACAAATTGATGTCCAGAACTTACCCAGTGTGTTTGCAAAATGAAAGATGGGATAAGGAGTTGAGGAGGTGATATAGACATTTCTTTGATAGCTTTATTTTGTTTTCTTCTTGTACCCACCATGATATATGTCCCTAGTAAAAATAATACCTACCCGTCCAATATCCTACATGACAACCCTTAAAGACCTAGTTGATCTTGAACTTCTGTGTTCTTGAAAGTACTGGCAAGGACAAGCCTATTGTTCATTGTTGGTAGCATTTGAATTCTTTTGAGAGAGTGAGCAAAATTTGATTCTTACACTCGTTATCGTTTGAATTTGTGTATGTGTGAGTAAATCAAGGTGTTCTATTGTGGTGAGGGCACATGTTTAATGAGGGACTTGTAACTTATGTAACAGTGTAACCAAAAATTATGCATGAGTTTGCTACATTATAGAGTTAATTCTTGAGGCTAGAAGGTTTCGCACGAGTCGTCTCGGTGAATGCATAGTTTTGCCTTGCTTGTTGTGAATCTCTTGTGGTTGTTGTGACCGAAGCATGATTGTCTTTAGTTGGAAGTGTAGTAGAGTCTTCACATGCATGGATGTGTGGAATTGTTCGAGGACGAACAAAACTTTAAGTGTAGGGTGGTGATCTTAGGCTTATTTATGCGCCTAATTACCAATTTGTTCCATACATATAGCCAAGTTTGAGATTAAATTCCTAGTTTGAATTGCAATTTTATAACCAATTGATTGTGTTTCCTCTAACCAATATGATTAGGTGTTTGTAGGGTGAATAGCAACCAAAAGTAGCTAAAAAGGAAAGCATCCAAGATGATGGAAAATAGAAGTCGAAATTGCTAAGGAGAAGTGGCCAAGAAGTTGAGAAATGCACTAAGAGGGAGAACCTCCACATCGCGGAGCTGGGAGATTATTGTGGCAAACGAATTATACAAAATAGTGAAGTGTGCGATGAAGGCATATCGCGGAGGAGGATTGAATTCTTCAAAATGTGAAGCGAGGGAACAAATCTGCGTCACGGACCTGGACACCAGAAATCAGTCACATGTTTAATATAACACATTATAAATGGTCCTATTGTATTATATAATAAATATTCAGTTTTTGAAAAATGGGAGAACACCATTTGGGCGATTTTGCTAACAAAGTCTAGGGCTTTTCTTCTACTCTTTCATTTTGGTAAACACCTTAATGATCTTTGAACATTATTTGATGATGATTCATACTATGAGTAGCTAAATTTCCTTATTCTAGGGTTGTAGCTACTATTGATGGCATAATATTGTTTATTTCTAGCATGAGAGGGGTTTTATTATGATTTATGCTTTGCATTACAATTTTACTATTTTGATGAATTATCAACATTCAAATAAATTCATTCTCCACTCTTGAACTTGGAAGACAAATAGAGGGATAGACCAAGGAATGTGAGGAATGTGTTCATTCTAGGGTAAAACATAGAGTATTTTGTACATAGGATATGAATATACATATATACCTCGCTTGGTTAATGTACAAGACGATAGCGTAATGCTCCGCGATTGGTTCATGTCTATCCCCACTCAATGATGTAATTAGGATGTCAATGGTGGTAGCCGATTAGAGGTCAAGAGACCATAATCATAAATTTAACCTTGTGAATCAATAATGAGGTTAACATGTCGAATGCTGGACTAAGTTGTTATTATGTTTGAAATCGGTGCATGCCATAACCCTAGAATATTTCCCAAATTGTGAAATCCCTGTTTGCAACCGATATAAGTGTAGTAAGTTATAATTGAAATTGTTCATATAGTTACTACAAGCAACTTCCTGAAATTGTTTGTTACATAAGTAAATTTATTTTAGTTGCAACAAAGTTAGTGTTTTGTTGATTCCAAGTTCTTTGGTTTCGACAATCTTGCTCGAAAGAGTTGTTGTACTACTTGACCGACCACGTACACTTGCATGTGCAATTGGGAGAAACAATGTACGCTTGGGTGGTGAAAAACTTGGTATTAGAGCAGAGAGTTCAAGTGTCCTAGGGTGTCTTTGAAGCCGTGTAAGTAGGATCTTATTTATGGTTGTGAGGGCTCCACTTCTATAAACAAGGGACTACATGCATTTAAGAAAAGTTTCCCATCTTTAATACTCTTAATCGTGCAATAGAGCTTGTTTTATTTAGAATATGTTTGGACTGGTTTAGAGTCGCCACTTAATTTTTAAGGAAAATTAAGAAAAACTATTTATTTTCAACAGATTAAAACAGGAATCTAGTGAAAATCTTAAAAGGGGTTCAGGGTTCCTATTAATATTCTAGAAAGGTTTTTAAGGCACCTAGAATATCCACTAATGTGGTTATCCGACAATTAATTATTTGGCTAAATTAACTGTAACTTAATTTGAATTGCAAAATTAAACTATTTAGGACCATTCTAAGGGAGAAAAAGGAAATGTTGACATATTATCTAAGTGAGGTATTTTTGTAAAATTATTTATTTGTTTGTTTATTTTCTAAGTCAAGTAAAGACGAATAACTTAGTTAAGTAATTGATTCAAAATGGGTGTCTTTCGGGGATTTGAATATTTTTCGACCTTAAGATTAACGACAAATATTAGCAAGTAAGTAAACATAAAAATGAATAGGGAAAGTGACTTGGGCCCAAGTATGGTTTTCCTGTCCGCCTGGACCAGTACTTGGACCCATTTTCATTTTGGGCCTTCGGCCCATTTGAGTCACC
>JAJOOF010003932.1:0-43957 GCA_029582545.1 Solanum lignicaule | reverse complement strand
GACCCCCTGAATAAGAATATGAAGTCGAATTTCCAAAATCATGCACGGATTTTGAGATATATGGAAATTACAATTATAGGTGTTTCCGAAGCACATTTTCGGGCATTTTTGGGGTCGTTTCATCAATCTGCGGTCCGTAGATTGCGTCCGTAAGTCAAGCCTACTCGACAGGCCTTCACTAAAATGAGTATAACTTTTTACTCGGAGGTCAAAATTTAGCAAACTCGGTGGCGTTGGAAATATAATTCAATTATCTATCATATCATACGTCATGGGACACCTAATTCATTTTTTGCTAAAATTTATGACCATCTGAGTTGACCCATCAATAATTTTCAACTAACTGGCTGCTGACCCTCATCTACGGTCAGACCTACGGACCGTGGTATGATCTACGGACCGTGGGTCTGTCCGTGAGTCAGAACTTAGCCAATTTTCTGAGCTGGTTTGGGGAGGGGTTGCAGTGGTGAACCACGGACCACCAGCACGGGCCGTGGTCTGACCTACGGTCCGTGGATGGTGACCGTAAGTTGCACCTGCAACTTCTCAAAATTTACATTTTTGGTCTGTTTCGAATACGGGGTGTTACAATAATAGTATGTAAAGATGCATATAAGAACTAACCTTTCAAGCAATACCATAAATACATTATCACCATAGCGCTTCCTTCTCAAGTGTTCATAAGCATTTACATAATACCACAATCACACATAATACACATATATTGCATTTAAGGGTCACATTGAGTCAACACATCTAGCATTCAACATATATAACATAGATACAACCATGACTCAAGTAATCCATTCATTTCATGCATAAACTCATGTGATCATATTATAGGTCATGTGAGCGAAATATTTGCACAATAATGCCATATATAACTTGAACTTACATAATAGCTTCCTTCTTTAAGCCTAAGCATCCTTAACTTGTTCATTTTAGCTTTTACCATTTAAGCCTTAGGAATATCTTCATATTATGAGCATTACCCTCAAGCTACACCTCACATTGTAATTATGTATACCTTACTCTTAAGGTAAACTTAACTACATACTTCATTCTCACTCAATTATAGACATATAGCATCAAGTAAACTAAATCTCAATACTACTTCAACCATGATCCATCATATAAGACCTAATCGAATTAGTTCATGTCTACAATATTCATTAATAAGAAATTCATGTCTAAGTGATCTAATCTAAGGCAATTCACTAAGAATGTCATTAATCTTAAAGGTTCACATCTAACCCTCAATTTGCCCTTCAAGGCTAAGAACCAAGATTCAACCCTAACTTCTAGAAAAACCAAGTTATATAGGTGAATTTCATGATTCAACAACTTAATAACATAAACACAATCAATTGACAAGCTTACATGATCAATCAAGTCCTACCCTAGTTCACAATTTAGGAGAAAGGGGAAATCATGGGTTCAAGGGGAAATTTTCATCAAAATCCATCAATACTCCATTAATCCAATCATAAATCATCATAATCAATCATCATAGACCTTAATTAAATAATTGAATTCATTTTGGAAGAAGACCCATGACTAGATTTGAAAAACCCTAGAAATGGGGAATTTGAAAACATAGTTGAAGGGGCTTCTTGGTGATAGCTAACCAAGAATGAAAAGCATCCATACCTTAGATTTAGAATCCCATCAAATTCATATGAAAAATCCCTCTTCTTGAAGCTCTAGTTTAATCCCTTCCTTTGTTCTTCAATGGAGTCTAGAGAGAAGATTTTGGGAGAGAAAGTATTTGGGTTTTGATTTGGGGTCTTGGGTTATAATGACTTAATGACTTAGTTTAGGGTCTTATTAGACTTATATAGGTGGTAAATTAACTAATTAACTGACCAACCTTAACTCCTAATTAAATAACTAATCAATTCCTAAACTCCCAACTTAAAACTAAAACTGAAAAACTGTCACCACCTACGGACCACCCATCCACGGATCGTGGATGGGTTCACGGGGTGTCAAAAGGGGTTCGTGGATAGGTTCTAAGGCTAAATGTTGCAAGACTTGACCCACGACCCCAACCCACGGGGCGTGGGTCCAACCACGCCCAGTAGTTGGCAATCATGGGTTGCTGTAAATTGGCAGTTTTGGGGGCTGCTTGGGGTTCCTTTCAAGGAACCCTTGGGTAGTCCTTGGGGGGTTGTACCCGGACGTTTAACCCCTATAACCCTCATTCTAAGTACGGGAACCATTTCTTGTGATTTTAACCCTCATACATCACTCCAAAACTCTTACGAAAGGCTCTAGAACTCACCAGTTTAACTTACAAATGTTTGGGTTGTTACGTTATCCTCCCCTTAGGAACATTCATCCTCGAATGAAACTTAAAACACATTAAAGGATAATGACTCAAGACTAGCAGCCCATCATGCACGCAACTTCATAAACCATGCACAAAACTAGGAGTAAACATCAACTCCATCTCAAACATACTCAATGCAACAAAAGAAGGTAGGAACTACATCTATCAACCCAATATGCATGAAACTAAACATATCTCATGTTCATAGGAGGAACTACCTTCTCCTAGTCATAAAATTCTCAACATACTCTCATGGAGCTCATATTCAATCACTTCTCAAAAAGCATTTCATTTAAGGAGGAATTCTCAACTCCTAACTAAAACATGCTCATATAACCTTTCTTATGAAGCACCATAAGCAAATCTTACTCAAAGCACTACAACATGAGGGAAACAATGCACATAAACTCATTTTCTTTCAAAACACAAGTTTTCATGAATATGCATCATATAAAGAAGTCATTACAACACATAAGCACATAACACAATGTTAGCTAGGCACACCATCTCCTCCTTGAGAGTGAGCCTTCACAAACGCTTCCAAACATCATTAATCACATAGTCATAGGAAGAATTACCTTTTCAAACTATAAGCAAGCTCAACACAACATTATGGAGCCAATGTGCCATTTCATCAAAAACTTAACAAAGCATGTTCATCACCTCATCTCATGCAGTCAAATATGCCATTATCATACTAACAATGCACAACAACATGAGGAACATGTAAATCATGAAAAACCCATTTTATACAAAATAAGAATCTTTCAAAAACATGCAGAACATAAGGAGGTCATGGAAATCTCTAAAATACTCATGACTCCTTCACATGGAACAAGTCCAAAAAGGAACCCTTGGTGTCAAGCTAGAATAGGAATAGAAGAAATGGATGAGGATATCGGGACTCTCAATCAATTTTGCTATATAAGCACATGATCTCCCCCTTAGGAGTAAGCCACTTACTAAGACCTCAAATACTACTCCTTTCAAATAAACCTAAAGCTTTACCAAGACTCACTATGACCTTACCGGGTCCTAACAACAATAGAGGTCTAATGATCATGCAACCAAACCCTACCAAGGTTAATAATAGTAACTCTAAGGAACAAGGGAATCATACGACACACCTAACATCCAAGACTTAAAACTCATAAAATGAGTCAAGGAGGACTTGTCATCTTGAGCTAGAGGAGGAATAAAAGGGAACATAAGGATATTGGGACATCTCTTTGGCCCTTGGCCTCCCAAATAAGCACCATCAATTAAAACCCTTACAAAAATACCACCCTCAACATTCTCTAGGCATCACTTATACACCACTATTCATCAAATCCTCCAACTCATAATTACCAAGTTGGGTTCAAAATCAATAGAAGTCTATCAACAATGCATCACAACCTTACTAAATTCACTCAAGATTTCATATGAGTCTACAAAACTGGAACTAAACTTCCCAAACTCAAAGCACTTCTCAAGGTGAGTATTCCAAGCCAATATAATTCATAGACATCAAATACACTCAATGACTTTACCCTCAAGAACCTCATACTCCTTATGGGAGTAAACTTATACGGACTTTTCTAAGAACCATTTCTTTCAATTCTAAGGTCGGGGAAAGTGATGAGTCCAAAAATTGGACTCATTTAAGGCTATATTTTAATAGAAATTGTGTCCTCAAATGCTTATTTTACCTCAATATCTGATGAAAACCCTTAAGTTTTTGGTATTTGAAATTTGAAGGAAAGCATGGACACTAGTCAAAAAAAGGAACGAAGAGGCTGAAAAGAATGAAGAAATGAGGCCTGAGGATCGCCAAGTCCACTTGACGAGTCGCGGAAGGGTCTTACTTTGCCTTTTGTTCCAGTGTGCTGAGCCCTGAAGGAAAGGATCAAGTCAGTGGAAAAAGGGAGCAGTCGGCGCATCGCCGAGAAGTTCCGCGAAGCAGTACCATGCCTCCCAATGACCCAAAGCACACGATGCTGAAGGTTCATGCAAGATGGCGATGAACTACACCAAAGGGAAACTCGCCGAGTTGATCGGTGATTCCGACTAACGACATCGAATGATCCGTTGCAATACAAATCTGTGAAAACTATAAATACTAGTTAGAGTTGTAGTTTTAAGAGTGGAACAATTATTATAATTTTCATATAGAACAGTACTTTTTGCTTTTTTTGTTCTAAGTTTGAGAGGGTTTTAAAAACTTGAAGATCCAAAGGGTTTCATTTTCAAGATTTGGATTTGGGTCTCTTGGATTCTTCATTCTTGGCCTGTGACAAGACGTAAATCTTCATACCCATTTGAATTCTCTTATATATGTGTGGCTAAAAACCCCAATTCTTAGGGTATGATTTAGCAAATATGTGTTAAGATAATTGTTCGGTCTTGCTTGTTGATAGTTTAATCATAGTTTGATTGTGATTTCGTTTAGTAGTTGTGGATTAATTTAATGAATTTATAGTTGCAAATACAAGTTTATTTATGTGTTTTTCAGCTTGCGAGAGAGAGAGGTCGTAAAACTAAAACTACTAAATTGATGGTCGGTGCGAGTGGGTTGACATGAGGTTCAGCTCGAGAGAGTGAACCCTAGTCCCATGTCCAAATACTCAACTCGAGAGAGTGAGTGGGTTAAGGCATAGACTGGTCTTCATGAGGCAAGTGGGTGTCCGAGAGGAACGCATTTGAAACAGGGTAAGTTGCTCGAGAGAGAGCCTATCCCCCTTAAAGTTTAGCCTAGTCACAATTATTCTATGAATCTTCTATCGAAAGTATGTACCCAATAATCTAGGTTAACCCATAATCCCGTCACATCTTATTTTGCTGTTTTTACTTACTAGTGACAAAACCCCCATTGTTAATTGACACTCTTGTGTCCCCCTTTAATTTACAATGTTTTTAATCGTTAATGTCTTTAGCTAAGACTAGTTAGAACTAAGTTTTATTTTTCTATTAATTCTCAAAACCACTCTCTTGGGAACGATCCCAACCCTTGGTTGGGTTACTAAACTATTGTACGATCGTAGACACTTGCATTGGAAGTTGTGTCTTGATTACGCAAAAATCAAAATGGCGCTACTGCCGGGGAGTGGTGTTATTTGAGAATTCTCAGATAAGTAGGATTTTTGTTCTTTTTAGTTGTAGTTTTACTTACTTAATTTTTAGTTTTGTTTTGCTTGTTTGTGTATTGAAACAGAAAAGATGAGCATGAATGGTAACTATGGGTACCAAATGGACCAAGTGTTATCTTCTCTCTACCCAGAGCCAAAAGAGGGGTGGCCTCATGAAAATGAGGCAAACCTCACTAATGGAACTTGAGTGAGGAGTTGCGTCATGCCAGGACGTTAAATAAGGCGCTTCTTGGGAGAAAAACCAAGATTTCACCGCTTTATTTTTGCTTTAAGAAATAATGGTGTGTTGTTTGCGTAGGTCAAAGTATGGAAAGTGAGTGAAAAGTGTAAATGGGCAAGCCAAAGGTCCAGTCGGCGCATCGCCGAAGAAGTCAGCGACCTCGACTTAGACCGCCATTAGACTAAAGACAACTTCAAAGTGGAGTCTGTAAAACTCGGCGTGCCCAAGAAATTATTGGTGAATCACCGACCTGGTCGGTGATTGCGATCTAGTCCGCTGTTTGGACCCCTAGTTTAACTGGAGGTCCAGTAAAACTCAGTGAGGTAATATCCACTCGGCGAGTCACCGAATGGATCGGCGACCACTGATGAGTCCACAAATTGGACTCATTTATGGATTTATTTTGATAGAAATAGTATCCTCGAATGCTTATTTTGTCGCAATATCTGATTAAAACTCTTAAGTTTCAGGTATTTGAAGTTTTAGGAGAAGCATGGACACTTAGGCGCAAAAAGGAACAAAAAGGATGGAAAGAACGAAGAAGCTGAAGCCTGAGCATCGCCAAGCATCTTTGGCGATTCGCCAAAAGGATAGACTCCTCCGCCCTTTGTTCCAGTATGCAAAGCCCTGAAGGAAGAGGATCAAAAAGGCGATGAAAGGAGCAGTCGGCGCTTCGCCGAATAGTTCAGCAAAGCAGTACCATACTGCCCAATGGTCCAGAACGTGAAGACGTTGAAGGCAAGCACTAAACGGTGATGAGACAAATGATGGGTGAGACGCCGAGTCACTCGGCAAACTAGACTAACTTCGCCGAGCTATCCGCCAGCACTAATTTCTGATGGCTATAAATACTAAACTTGTTATTAATTTTAGGAGTTCCGAACCATTATTATTATTTTCACAATAGAATAGTACTTTTTAGATATTTTTTTCTCTCAAGTTTGGAGAGGGTTTTGTGGGAGACTTGAAGAGAGAAAGATTTCATCTTCCCCAAGTTGGAAGTAGGTCTTCTCCATTCTTCTTCCTTTGCTTAAATCAAGGTTTAATTTCTTATACCCATTTTATTTTAGTATCATTTTAGGTGTATTTTATTATTTCTTGATGTGTGGCTAAAAATCCCTATTCTTGGAGTGTGATTTAGCAAATATGTTTTGATATTGTTGTTGGGTCTTGCTTGCTGATAGGTTAGATGTATTTTAATGGTGATTTCACCTAGTTGTTGTGGTTTAATTTAATGGGTTTGTAGTTGCAAATACAAAACCACCCATGTGTTTCTGTCTTGCCCGAGAGGGAGGTCGCGAAACCAAGACCACTAGACTGATGGCCTAAGGAGTGGGTCGACATGAGGTTCAGCCCAAGAGGGTGAGCCCTAGTCCCATATCCAAACACTCAGCTCGAGAGAATGAGTGGGGTAAGGCGTAGGCTAGTCTTCATGCGGTAAATGGGTGTCCGAGAAGAACCCATTTGAAATGGGGTAAGTTGCCCGAGAGGGAACTTATTTCCATCTAAAGCTTACCCTAGTCACTATTATCTTGCACATTTCCTATTGAAAGTATGTACCCAATGATTTATCTCAACTTGTATTGCGGTCACACCCCAAGAACCTTTCCCCATACTTGATTTTCTTGTTAATTTTTGTTGTTTTTTTACTACTTGTGACAAAAACCCCATTTGATATTTGACACTTTTGTGTCACCCCCTTTTAATTTATCATGTTTTTATTCGTTAATGTCTTTAGCTACGACTAGTTAGAGCTTAATTTTATTTTTCTATCAATTCTAAAAACCACTCCCTTGGGACACGACCGCAACCTTTAGTTGGGTTACTATACTATCAACGATTGTAGACACTCATACCGTAGGTTAGTGTCGTTGGTCACGCTAAGCATCAAAATGGCGCCGCTGTCGGGGAGTGGTGTTATTTGAGAATTTTTAGATTAATAAAGTCTTTGTTCTTCTTAGTTTTAGTTCACTAACTTTACTTTTAGTTTTGTTTTTCATTGAATTGGCCATTTAGATTAGCATGGCTGAGCAGAGTAGTGGCAAATTGGTCGAAATGAGCCAAGGAGTCCAAAAGGACCTCATGCTGGCTGAACTGGCATCTCAGTTAAACGACTTAGCCACCAAAATCTCAGAGGTGGAAGTTCAATGCAATAGCAGGGGGAGGTACATACCCCCTCATGAGCGGAGGAAGTCTAGAAATGGGGAAAAGAATCGTGTTGAGGACACACTTCAAATCATTCTCCAAAAGATCACCAATCAAGATCGGGTGTTGGAAGAAATGAAGGAGAATATTGAAGTGTTGAATCAAATGATTGGATCTCACTCTAGATCAATCCAACTAATCAGGTCATTCCTGAGTTTTGCAGTGCCTCATCTCCACCCAAATGACATATTGGGGTCCCATAATGACACTAGGGCTAACCGCAATAACGGAGAGTGAGACATAACTTGCGTCGTGCCACGACATAAAATAAGGCGCTTCTTGGGAGGTAACCCAAGGTTTTACTGCTTTTAATTAGTCTATTCGAATAATGGTGTACTGATTTTGTAGGATAAAATGAGAAAGATGTTGAGAAGTGTAAGTTGGCGAGCCAAGGACCCAGTGGGCGAGTCGCCGAATATATCGATGACTCCGACTTAATCCGCCATTGGGACCCCAAAATAAGGCATGCACCCTACGATTTATCTCAATTTATATTGCGGTCACACCCCAAGAACCTTTCCCCATACTTGATTTTCTTGTTAATTTTTGCTATTTTTTTACTACTTGTGACAAAACCCCCATTTGATATTTGACACTTTTGTGTCACCCCCTTTTAATTTATCATGTTTTAATTCGTTAATGTCTTTAGCTACGACTAGTTAGAGCTTAATTTTATTTTTTTATCAATTCTCAAAACCACTCCCTTGGGACACGACCCCAACCTTTAGTTGGGTTACTATACTATCGACGATCATAGACACTCATATCGTAGGTTAGTGTCGTTGGTCATGATAAGCATCAACCACGACTAATGTCGCCGAATGGGTGAGAACTGGACGGTTTCTTAACAGGCCAAAGGTTTAAACTTCCAACTCTTTCACTTTCCTTCGCTTTTAATCTTCCAAATATCGCACCTAGTTAGTATTTTAAATATTTTGCATTCCATAAGTATTTTGGTTGTTGATTTGTGCTCGAAGTTGGATTTCATTGCCACCTAGCATTTCAAAGTACTTTAATCGGCATAAAGGTTAGTTTTTCGAACCCCGAGTTTACTTTCAAAAATTTGGTACTCATTTGCAATGATCATATTGTATTGTCGTGTGCTGGTCCTTCTGAGGTGACTCCGGGCACTGATTCCCAGATCTCGAGCACTACACAAGGCACTGATGCCCAGATAGATGGAGCGACTGCATAGACAGGATCCCCTCTTTACCTCCCTCTCTGTTTTTATTTATTTTGACTTTTGGATATCTTTATTTGCATTAGAGGACAAATGTTTTTTTTATTTATGGTGGGGTGAGGCCCACCTTTGTGTGCTGATTATGACTCTTGTTTTGTTTATCTATTTGGGCTTTGTGCTTAAATTGTGTTGACACTACTTTTTGTGGAAGGTTTGAGCTTGTGGCTCCTTAATCTTAAATTGAAAATGAGTTTTGACCCTTCTGAAATTTTTTTTGCAAATTGTTGCCACCTCTTCTCTGTTGAATGTGGTTGTTCTTTTGTAAATTTGAGTATCGGTCCCGATCAATACCGATGACTTGAATAGTACTCATAATCGAACAAACATGAATGTGCGGCTACGATGAGGCCAAATGAATTTTCATAGACAATATGTGAACTCTTTGCATCTCATTGTGACTAGCCAATTATTGAATTGAGTCTCTTGTGATGAACATTGCACACTAGCGTAAGTGTGGAGTCTTGTTTGACTTTGGTGTCGATGCCTTGTGTGATGAGCTTACTATGAACCATGCATGATAACACCTAGAATTTTCCCCGTTGGTCCGGTCGACTAAGTAAGGCTATCTCTTGATATGATCTTAGGCAACTTCGAAGAGTGTGAGCCAATTTGACATATACCTCTTTTGTGGCCTACCTTGTGAGTGTGTGAACCTCTTTTGAACACCCCTTGAGCCTTACCTTTCTTTGGAAGAAACTTGATGAAAACATAACCTTTATTAAATCCACTACCCATAATCCTTTTGATTTGTGGTTGATTGAATAGCCAACTTAGGCCAAAATCCTAAGTTGGGGGTGTGGTGAAAAGAGAAGGCAAGTCAAGAAGTGCAAGAAAAGTCTCCTTTAACCCATGGTATTGAGAAAAATGGAACCCCTCCATACAAAAAAAAAAGAGAAGGGAAAGAAAAGAAAAAAAAAGAAGGAAAAAGCTGTGGAATAAAATACAAAAGAAAGGGGGTTCCCGAGCAATCCATGGAAAGTGAATAATGGGATGACTTATGAGCACTAAAGAAAGTGATGAAAGAAGAGGAAAGGAAGTGTTGTGAGCACCACATTCCATGAGAATGAAAGTCACTTAGCCTAAATGATCATACCTTTGCACTCAACTCCATTACAAGCCTTGAAAAGACCTTTTTTATCTTGAGTGAGCTGAAACAATTGTCTATTGGAAAATATGGGCAAACCTATGGGTGAAAGCATGCATTGTATTCTTCTTTGTGAGTGTGAGCGTTGTCTTTGATTCCGAAGCTTTAAACTGTGAACTATTGTGTGAATATGAAATCATTCTTTGTGTGAGGGCATTTGAACATTTTGGTTGAGCTTGAACTTGCATTTGAAGCAAGTATTGTGAGCATAAGATTCTTTGATATTGGTAAGTCACAACTTGAATCCTTGAGTGCACATTTGATCTTTGCATAAGTAAATTGAGTCTTGTTGTGTGCATTCATGATTGAGTCTTGTGTAGCACTGTTCAAGATACCCTTTTTGAACAGCTGAACTTGAGTTTGCTTGAAGACAAGCAAAAGTTTATGTTTGGGGTGTTGATGAGTCCACAAATTGGACTCATTTAGGGCTATATTTTAATAGAAATTGTGTCCTCAAATGCTTATTTTATCTCAATATCTGATGAAAACCCTTAAGTTTCAGGTATTTGAAGTTTGAAGGAAACCATGGACACTACGTCACAAAAAGGAAGGAAAAGGCTAAAAAGAACAAAGACATGAATGCCTGAGGATCACCGAGTCCACTTGGCGAGTCACCGAAGGGTCTTACTTCGCCTTTTGTTCCAGTGTGCTGAGCCCTGAATGAAAGGATCAAGCGGCGGAAAAAGGGAGCAGTCGGTGCATCGCCGAGAAGTTCCGCAAAGCAATACCATGTCGCCCATGACCCAGAGCACAACGATGCTGAAGGCTAGTGCAAGACGGTGATAAAGTACACCAAAGGGCAAATCGCCAAGTTGATCAGTGATTCCAACTAACGACGTTGAATGATCCGCTGCAGCACAAATCTGTGAAAACTATAAATACTAGTTAGAGTTTTAGTTTTAAGTGTGGAACAATTATTATAATTTTCATATAGAATAGTACTTTTTAATATTTTTGCTCTATATTTGAGAGGGTTTTGAAGAATTGAAAATCCAAAGGGTTTCATCTTCAAGATTTGGATTTGGGTCTCTTGGATCCTTCATTCTTGGCCTGTAACAAGACTTAAATCTTCATACCCATTTGGATGCAATCTCATTTTGGTATAAATTTCTATCTCTTATACATGTGTGGCTAAAAATCCCAATTCTTGGGGTGTGAGTTTACGAATATGGGTTAAGATAATTGTTGGTCTTACTTGTTGATAGTTTAATCGTAGTTTGATTGTGATTTCGTTTAGTAGTTGTGGATGAATTTAATGAATTTGTAGTTGCAAATACAAGTTTATTTATGTGTTTTCGGCTTGCTCGGGAGAGAGGTCGTAAAACTAAAACTACTAAATTGATGGCCGGTGCGAGTGGATAGACATGAGGTTCAGATTAAGAGAGTGAACCCTAGTCCCATGTCCACACATTCAGTTCGAGAGTGTAAGTGGGTTAAGGCATAGGCTGGTCTTCATGCGGCAAGTGGGTGTCCGAGAGGAATGCATTTGAAATCGGGTAAGTTGCTCGAGAGAGAGCTTATCCCCCTTAAAGTTTAGCCTAGTCACAATTATTCTGTGAATCTTCTATCGAAAGAATGTACCCAATAATCTAGCTTAACCCGTATTCCCATCACATCCCAAGGATCCCCTCTCATTACTTAGAAACCCTTGTTTATTTTGTTGTTTTTACTTACTAGTGACAAAACCCCCATTGTTAATTAACACTCTTGTGTCCCCATTTAATTTACAATATTTTTAATCGTTAATGTCTTTAGCTACGACTAGTTAGAACTAAATTTTATTTTTCTATTAGTTCTCAAAACCACTCTCTTGGGAACGATCTCAACCCTTGGTTGGGTTACTAAACTATTGTACGATCGTAGACACTTGCATTGGAAGTTGTGTCTTGATTACGCAAACATCAAAATAATTTAACGTCGTGGCTCGACGTGAGCTACCAGTCAAACTTCGTCTCTGGGGTTAGACCTAATGCCACTAGGTAACCCGCCTTTACTGCTTGGGTAGAGATGAGGCAATGTGTGGTCCAAGAGGTCTTCAACCAACTTGATTGATCTTGAGTGGGAGCCACTCATCTGATTTAGTACCTCCACGCTTTCCCTCATCACCTCTAGCAGTCTATCTTGCTCATGAAGCTTTTGGAGAATGATTAATAGCGTATCCTCGATACGTTTATTTTCATTGCTCCTAGACCTTTCTCGCTCATAAGGAGGTATGTGCCTCATTTGGCTCTTGCACTGGTTTTTCACCTTTGAGATTTTGGTGCCTAAGTCGTTCAGCTGAGTTACCAGTGCAGCTAACTCAAAGTCCCTCTCGACTTCTTGGTTCGACTCAGCTAACTTGCCACCAGGCACGACCCGAGAGCACCTCCTAGTCGTAACACGGTGTACCCGACCCCGAAGGGGTCTTAGACAAGCCTCATATCATTCTTGAACATAAGAACATAGGAAAATAGAGAAGAATTAATAACTTTCTTTTACAATCGAAAACATTTTCATTTAAAAGCAAGTGGAAGACTTTCTAGACTTTGTCTCAAACCATCTAATACTTTGAATACAACATTGGGACTAAGCCCATACAAAAGCTTTAACGAAACTAAAGACATAAAAGGAACATAGTGGATTTTGCCTTCGAAACGATGAGGACTCACCAAGTCTTCATCTCCAAGCCCCTTAGAAACCTATCCTTCAAGCATAGAACACCAACATCTCCGAAGCCTGCACTTTGGTAAAAAGGGAAAAGAATGGGGTTAGCACATTAGATGTACTAAGTATGATGACCATGCAAAATCATGCTCAAAAGGACATTTGTTTAAGAATCATGCTTTTATGCCATTTTTGTAAAACTTTATGAACATTGATAGAAGAGGCATAATATAAGTCACAACCAATATACATCATCATAAGATCCCATTCATTTCGTTTAACATTATAAAGGAACACACCATGACTCTTCTCAAAGCCTACTTGTGCTATGCATAGATGGCGTCACATACCACCACCCACACTAAGTAGTGCATCCTTGAGAAGCCATAGTTTCATTAACATTCTTGGTGGGGGTAAGCCTTAACCGACATAGACCATGTGAACTTGACATGGAATCCCGGTGTCACCCTCACCGGATAAAGGGATTCCTACTTGCCTAAGGCAGGACCATCGTTTATTTACCCTTAAGTGGATCCACTAGCTAGACCTATGTGGGCACATAGTTATGGGATAGGGAGATTGCTACTAGAGACCCCGCCTCAACTCACGGATGAGCATCCATCTCAAGAGGTTTCTACTAGATACCCCACCTCAACTCACGAATGAGCATCCACCCCAATTTATATCCACTCGATACTTGGCATTATTCTCACGGAGTACTTGACATTCATTACATTCGTTCATTATTATGGGATAAGAGATTGCTACTAGATACCCCGCCTCAACTCATGGATAAGCATCCATCTCAAACCCAACATTCACTAAAATGGGATATAGGGATTGTTAGATATAGGGATTGTTACTAGACACTATGCCTCAACTCCCGAATGAGTATCCATCCCAACCCAACATTCATTCTTTAGAAAGCTCATAGATTCAAAGATGAGAATAGCCTTTCACCTAGGAATCCCATATTGTGAGAAAGTCATTTCACAACATGTCTTTTCATTCATTAGAGTACAATTGAGAATAGCCTTTCAATAGACTCAACATTCATTAACATTATCATTAACTTCATTCATTCATTCATGTTTGTGTGTGTATGTGAGAATAGTCTTTCACATAATCACCATCATTCACAAGTGTTAATAGAGAGATATATTCAATCCTAACACAAGTAGCTTCTAAACGTGATCATATTTCATGTGTTTAGAACACAAACATGCTTCACATCACTTTCATATATATACAACACTTTGAACATACTTCAATTACTCATAATATGCCTTCAAGGCCACGATCACAATATACATAGTAAGTAAACGCCTCCACCTTTTAAGTGGATCAACAATTCAAACACAATTCTATTTCACAAGTAATATAACCATAACTTTCCCTTTCAAGGCCATGCTCGCAAGTCATCAACAAACCTTCAATTCACTATAACCAAAACATGCATAATGGTGCAAATCAATATCCCAAAGCATTTTAGACAAGTTTCATTCATAAACCTTCATAATCATCAAAACCCACTTCATAAAAGTACATTTTAGGAGTTGAAGGAAAAATCATGGGTTCATGGAGTATTTTCATCATAAAACATTAATTAAACATCAGCCCAATCAATATATGCCACTAGAAACCATTTTAAATTGTTTGGTAAAAGAACCCATGAGATTGAGTAAAACCCTTGATTTTTCATACTTTGAAATCACTTTGGATTTGGCTCCTTGAATGGAAAATTAGAAAAGGATACAGACCACCATACCTTTACTAATATTCTCCAAGAAATTTGAGGAAGAAACACCTTGAAATCACCAACCCTAGCTTTCACCTCTTCTTCTTCTTCCTTGAGCTAGAGAGAGAACTATTGAGAGAGGAAGACTTTATTTTTATTCTATTTGGAATGACTTAAATGAAAGGAATTTAGGTCTTAAAAATGTTATATAGTTGCTAGGAAAAGAGTGGAATAGTGTAGGGTCAATTTTGGAAAAGAGCTAAGTACCCCCAAAGTCTTAACTTAAAATTTCAGCCCTTGCCCGTTTTAGTTCGCCCATTGGACACTTGAGCTCGCCAAGTGCACTAGGCGACTCGCCAAGTGCACCCTTGGTCCGCCCTTTGTTCTAGTGAGCTCACTAAGTGGACTGGTTTTTGGGCAATAGGAGGGGAGAAGGGCGACACGCCAAGCTAGTTGGCGATCATGCACCTAATTCGCCCTTGGAACCTTGGGCTTGCCAAGTGCACTAGGCGATTCGCCAAATGCACACTTGGTTTGCTCAGTTTTCCAGTAGGCTCACTATGTGGGTAGTCCACTAGGCGAAGTGGGGGGTCATTGGGCGACCAAACAGCCCCATCGCCAAAAGGCCCACCAAAGAACAAGACTTATTTCACCCTATCTTGCTAGTCTAGGTCCTTGCTTGCACCCTAGGCTTCTTCCTTGCTCAAATAAGTTCTAAAACAGTCTACACATCCTTCTAAAGTCACACTAACCCAAACGTCAAGGCTCTAGTTCAACTTATCTTTTTCCGAGTCAGCTTAACATATATTCCCATCACATCCCAAGGATCCCCTCTCATTACTTAGAAACCCTTGTTTATTTTGTTGTTTTTACTTACTAGTGACAAAACCCCCATTGTTAATTGACACTCTTGTGTCCCCCTTTAATTTACAATGTTTTTAATCGTTAATGTCTTTTAGCTACGACTAGTTAGAACTAAATTTAATTTTTATATTAATTCTCAAAACCACTCTCTTGGGAACGATCCCAACCCTTGGTTGGGTTACTAAAACTATTGTACAATTGTAGACACTTGCATTGGAAGTTGTGTCTTGATTACGCAAACATCAGCAAGCCATCACTAAGTTTTCACATCCATCACACAAGGTGATTCTACACCATGGTGAATTACACTTCTACCCTTTTTAGGGGAATCTATTGCCTCAACACATATAGGCATTACTCAAACACCCTCTTTCACCAAACTTTACAACCTACCAAAGCTCAAAATGGTCAAGTAGGGTTCTAACCTCAATATCACAAAACAACTATGAAGCCCATTCACACTAGGACAACATCAAGGTCTAGCAAATCAAGTCACAAAGACAAGTAATACCGGAACCATTGGGAGGAACTTTCTTATCCTCTCTTCCTTTAGCCTTAAACACCAGGCAATCTCTCATTTTTCCGAGGCAAAACCTATCAAGGAACCCATATCATCACCTTTGGTGGAATCTACCAATCAATCAAACCTAGGTATTATCTAAACACCCTACTCAAAACAACCATACTTAAGATCAATCTTAAAAGATAACTAACTCCTTGAAGTTGGTCAACACTTACACTTCTTCTTCTTCTTCACCTTAACTAGGTGGTACATGCAACACTCAAAGTCAACTTTAAGACAAAACATAATCCAAACTTATGGCATAGATCTTTCCCCCTTCCACTCTCGGATAAGCTCATTTGGGGACTAACAACTTGACTATACAGGTTTCAACATCACATGGGAGCATAACAATAACACTACCATTCCATCATAAGGATGACATCTAAATCTAGCATATCAAGTCCTATCTAGTCACATACACATAATTGGTATTTCAACAAACATCTTCTCCCTTGCTCATTGTAACAAAAGCCCTTCGAGTAGTCACATCTTGAAGACCACCGATTAGAGAGAAATATTTTATAGAGTTAAACTCTATAGCACAACTAGAGAATGAAGAAGTGAAGTTTCCTAACGTCATATAGCCTCTCGCTAATAGATGTGTCGCGACTCACACTGATGAACAAGACTCTACTAGACGTGGTTTGAGACATCCTAAAACCATCCCAAAACTTATGCTCTGATACCAACTTTGTCACGACCCGAGACTACCCCCTAGACATGACATGGCATACTTGACCCCGAAGGGATCTCATACAAGCCCTTAGCATATCATGACATAAGAACATAGGAAAAATGCGGAAAATTTAAAACTTTTCTTTACAATCGAAGTCTTTATAAAATGAGAGAGTCTATGACACTATGTCTCAAACCGTCTATAACATTAGAATACAAACTCTTTAATACAATCTTAGGGACACGGCCCTTACATAAATCTAAAACATAAAAGAAAGACATAAAGGACATATGGTCGAGCCCTCGAATACTATGAGGACTCACCAATCTTCTTCTTCTTGATCTACTAGAGTACTAGCCACGAGGATAGTATCCAATATCTCCAAAGCCTACACTTATAGAAAATGTAGAAATATGGGTTAGCACAAAATGTACTAAGTATGGAAGCCATGCAAGAAAATCCTTAAAACATGCATAAAAGGGACATTTTGTTTAAAACCATGTTTCATGCCATTTTTGAACATCATCTTTGAAATAGTTGAAGAATGCAACTCATAAACCATCTCACATACAATTCATCATAGCACAAAGCATAGCATCATAATAGCAATCATAGTCTCCAACATAAACATAATACATATCCCAACCTTCATAAGACATAGTTCATACACATAGTCAAATACCAAGATCATCTCATCATAATAAAACTACCACATAAGCAACCCAAAGCCACACTAGTGCAATGCAAAGGTAAGATCCCATAATCCTACCAAATGCTAAGTATCACATTTAGGCCACCAACAACATACATTTCTTACTTTACCATAGTCATAGCCAACATACATAAGTAAGGAGTCATTCATGTTCATATCTTGTAACAAGTGAAGTCAACCTTAACATTCATACATACCTTTCATACATAATCCATATCAAGCATACATAATTCATATATCTTCATAGCATAAGGAATCCACCCCATAACCCCTTTATAAGTCCACTTGTGCAATGTATAAGTGAAGTCCCATACCCCCCGCTCACACTAAGTAAAGCTCATTAAGAAGTCATAAGCATAGTTCATATTCATATTCATAATTCATATAAAGTATAAATTCAACTCATAATCATCATATCATAAAAGAGACATACCATGCCCACTCTCAAAGCCTACTTGTGCAATGCACGAATGAAGTCCCATACCCACATTCATGCTAAGTAGAACCTCTCTTGAGGAACCATAGAACATGCCCATGTTCTTATCATAATTCATATTCTTATCATTTAGGGAGATTTAGCCTTAATCCATATAGACCATGTGAGCTACATGGAATCCGGTGTCTTACCCCCACACCGAAAGAGGTGTCCTACTTGCCTAAGGTAGAACGTACATAATAGCTTATAGGTCGATCCACTAGCTATATACCTATGTGGGCACATTGTTATAGGGTAAGGAGATTGCTACTAGAAACCCGGACTTTCTAACGTAAAAGGTTTCCATCTCATGAGATAACATACAATGGGAAGCCGGACTTTCTAACGTAAAAGCTTCCATCTCACTTTCATACCCTCTCGGTGCTAAGCATAATTCCCTTTAAAAGTAATAGTAAGTCTTTACTTAAATTCATGGTCATAAGAGAATGCACTAGGAACTCAAACCAACATATCATAATAGCTCATAGATTCATTTAGTGAGAATGTCCTTTCACTTTAGAATCATCAATACCATAGATACATTATCACCATAGACATTTCCTTCTCAAGTGTTCATAAGCATGTATATAATACCACAATCACACATAATACACATATATTGCATTTAAGGGTCACATTGAGTCAAAACATCTAGCATTCAACATATATAACATAGATACAACCATGACTCAAGTAATCCATTCATTTCATGCATAAACTCATGTGATCATATTATAGGTCATGTGAGTGAAGTCTTTGCACAATAATGCCATACACAACTTCAACTTACGTAATAGCTTCTTTCTTTAAGCCTAAGCATCCTTAACTTGTTCATTTTAGCTTTTACCATTTAAGCCTTAGGAATCATCTTCATATTATGAGCATTACCCTCAAGAAACACCTCACATTGTAATTATGTATACCTAACTCTTAAGGTAAACTTAACTACATACTTCATTCTTACTCAATTATAGACATATAGCATCAAGTAAACTAAATCTCAATACTACTTCAACCATGATCCATCATATAAGACCTAATTGAATTAGTTCATGTCTACAAGATTCATTCATAAGCAATTCATGTCTAAGTGATCTAATCTAAGGCAATTCACTAAGAAGTTCATCAATCTTAAAGGTTCACTTCTAACCCTCAATTTGCCCTTCAAGGCTAAGAACCAAGATTCAACCCTAACTTCTAGAATTACCAAGTTAGATAGAGGAATTTCATGATTCAACAACTTAATAACATAAACACCATCAATTGACAAGCTTACATGATCAATCAAGTCATACCCTAGTTCACAATTTAGGAGGAACGGGAAATCATGGGTCAAGGGGAGATTTTCATCAAAATCCATCAATACTCCATTAATCCAATCATAAATCATCATAATCAATCATCATAAACCTTAATTAAACAACTAAATTCATTTTGAAAGAAGACCCATGACAAGATTTGAAAACCCCTAGAATTGGGAAATTTGAAAACATAGTTGAAGGGGCTTCTGGTGATAGCTAACCAAGAATGAAAAGCATCCATACCTTAGACTTAGAATCCCGTCAAATTCATATGAAAAATCCCTCTTATTTAAGCTCTAGCTTAATCTCTTCCTTTGTTCTTCAATGGAGTCTAGAGAGAAGATTTTGGGAGGGAAAGTATTTGGGTTTTGATTTGGGGTCTTGGGCTATAATGACTTAATGACTTAGTTTAGGGTCTTATTAGACTTATATAGGTGGTAAATTAACTAATTAATTGGCCTACCTTAACCCCTAATTAAATAACTAATCAATTCCTAAACCCCCAACTTAAAACTAAAACTCAAAAACTATCACCACCTACGGACCACCCATCCACGGATCGTGGATGGGTTCACGGGGCATCAAAGGGGGTTCGTGGATAGGTATTGAGGCTAAATGTTGCAGGCCTTAACAAGCCTTGACCCACGACCCCAACCCATGGGGCGTGGATCCAACCACGGCCAGTAGATGGTAATCGTGGGTTGCTGCAAATTGGTAGTTTTGGGGGCTGCTTTGGGGTTCCCCTCAAGGACCCCTTGGGTAGTCCTTGGGGGTCGTACCTAGACGTTTAACCCCTATAACCCTCATTCTAAGTACGGGAACCATTTCTTGTGATTTTAACCCTTATACATCACTCCAAAACTCTTACAAAAGGCTCTAGAACACACTAGTTCAACTTACAAATTTCTGGGATGTTACAGATGGATACACCCCTTCTCACCTCCTATCCATCACTCTCTCACATACTTTCATAGTGTGTCTAGTAACTTGATACCCCTATAATTGTTACAATTTTGAATAATACCCTCGTCTTGTACAATAAAACCATTATACTCCACCTCATTGTTTGGGTCTTTTTCATCTCAAAATGACATTAAGCAAATCAGTTAGTTAGACACTTCATACCTACCATGATTGTGATCTTCCAAAACTCCAATGAAGCCTCATATAGTCGGTTTGATCTTCCCTTCTCGTCCTACTAATAGAAAGCTTAACTTCGTCAACTGTAATACACCTACAATACCCAAATTTTTGATGTCTCACAAAGTGCTCCAAATCATCCAGCATGACATCTCTATCTCATTCTTCATTCAATAGTTTGTGGAAGTAAGGTTACCATCTTCATTTAATGAAGGTTTTTTCCACCAACATCTTGTCTTCTTCATCCTTGATGCACGTTACTTGATTCAAGTTTCGAACCTTCCCCTCTTTCACCTTCGTGAGCCTATGCAATTTCTTATCTCCGCCTTAGTCCCCTAGTTCTCCACACACTCATTGAAAAGTTGTTGTCTTTGATGTTGTACCCGCACATTGCCTCCATCATTACCACTGGGGGTGTTCGTGGTTCAGTATGGATCGGTTATTGGTTAAAACCAAAACCAAACCAGTCTAGTCGGTTTTTTAAATTTCTAAAACCAAACCAAACCAAACGAGAAACATAACCGTCGGTTTGGTTATTATCGGTTTGGTTCAGTTTTTCTAGTTTTTTCGGTTTGAAAGTAATAAAAAAATTTTAAGGACATATGTATCTCGATAGACACAAACACCTAGAACATGAACAATCCACATAAAAGCTATTGTTGGTTCAATTAAGCAATTAAGAAATACTAGAGTTATTATTACACAAACAAAGTGTTTTAATTAAGAGAAAATGTAACTATCTTATGTGAGGCATGGTAGGTAATGACTAAAATAAAGGATTTTATTGGACTTGGACTTAAGAATGTAATAATAGTTGAACTAAAATTTAAGTGTTGGGCTTGAGAAAATGGTAAAGTTAAAGTCTTAAGTTAATTAAAACTTAACAAAAAATTTATATTTTATTTATGAATAATATATAAAATTTATATATCTAATTTGTCAGTTCGGTTTGGTTATTTTTGCAGTTGTTTTTTTAGTAAAACCATAGCCAAACCAAATAGCATCGATTTTCAAAATTTAAAACCAAACCTAACCAAATCAAATATCAAATTTTTTTAATCGGTTTGGTTCGGATTATGATTCATTTTGGTTTTTAACCATAACCATGAACAACCCTAATTACCACTAATAAATCATATCATGTAACTACAAAAAAATGGTGTAGTCTAACACAATTTTTTTCATGAAAAATCAGAACTATCTTCTCCTATATATTTTGTTGACTACACACTAATCTCAAGTTTGCAATTAAAAATAATAATTGGTATTTAAGTTCATATATGAAAATAAAAATTAGCTAAAAAGAAAAACATAAAAATAACATAATTAGTATCAATCTTGCATATCTGAATTTTATTATTAGATTGGATTTTAAGCCCCTCAGAAAAGAAAACCTAAAATGTATAATCTCCCATTAAAAATAAAAGATACATGTACAATTTTTTAACGAGAATGGCACATCCAATTTGCATGAATACTATTTATTTTACTAAAGACCTATTTGAAATGGGTCAAATTAATTTTATACAATGGGTTAATATTAAGTATTGGATCTAACAACGAATCTGGAAAAGATACATGTACAAACTTCCATTAAAAAATCAACTTTTCCATTACTTTTTGCACCTTGTTGGAAATATATTCATATTTGATGAGCATATCAAAAAAAAATTGAAGCTACTTTAATAAGATATTACTACAAGTTCAGTTACCATTTAAGGAATTGACTCCAACACATTGCCAATAAGTTTATTAAAAGAAAAAAAGAAGAGAAGTCTAGTAATTTAAAAGGGCTACTACACAAACCATATTTTTGGTAATAAAGAATTAACGAGGCTCTGCCCTTTGAACAACTCAGAAAACATAGGTAGATATAAAACTAGAGAATGCAGTCACATCGACCCAATCTGGAAAAAGGGCTTTCAATTTAGCAGCAGACTCTGTCAGATACTGGTCCACTACAGCCACATCAATCTTAATGGCCTCAGAACTGTTTGTCTGCATGATAAGGAAAGCAACAAACACATGATAAAATCAATGTAAAGTCCATAAATTTTTAAAAATAAATTAGGATTAAATTTTATGAGTGTACGGGCGTGTTTAAAGAATCCTCGATTCATTGAGGAAGCCACATGGGGTTATTGAAGTGTTTGGTATATGTTGGAAAAGGATTATTGTGTCAAAATATCTAAAAGATGTCAAATAGAAGTCAGAGAGGGAGAGGGGTCATCCTCCAGGGCTGCCCCATAATGCACTCCTGCCACAAGAGTGGCTGATATAGGCAAGTGCAGCCTGAAAGTAACAATTTAAACCTCCGTTTTGAGCAATAGTACTTTAGTTCATGCTTTAATATTCTAGATAGCTTGGTTTTACCTTTTTGGACTTAGTGGGATAGTTTGGGTTAAGACCCCAATGGCTCACTAATGTTTTGGAAATCGATCTTAATTTAGAAGGCTTAAATGAAAAATCAAAAACCTAATCCCTCTTTTTGAGTTTGTGAGCTGTTGTGTTATTTGAAGCTTCGGTTAGCTATATCATGTTTTTGGACTCGTTGGCATACGAGAATTTGGGACTCAAGGAGTTTGGATGAAGAATGTAGTTGTTGCAGAACAACTGATATTGATGTCAACTGGTGCATCACATTTGCGGCCAAAGGCTCGCCTATGCATAGTGAGGCTCTAGACTAGACCTCTGCAAAAGCAAGTCAGGGATTACAATTGTGACAGTTAATCAATGGTTGATTGTATGCATTTGCGAGGGCCAAGGTAGCAATTGCAAAAGGGAAGTCCGCAGTCACGGCATCACAATTGTGAAGACGGTTTCACAATTGCAATGGTTTAGCTGATATAAAAGATCTGAAAATCGGGGAAAACTATTTTTGGCAAGTTGGCGGAGAAGAGCCCTCAATTTTTGAATTTGTTTTGGTGGACGATTAGTCCTAAATTTGGGTAATGTTTCTTACTACTTTTGAAACCCCAAACCCCCATCCTCCTTGCCGACACTAACTTTATGTCAAGACATCCACCTTATCCCTCGAATTTTCCTCTTTCCCAATTTCCACAAAATTCCATACGGGGCTCTTTCAACAGGTTCTCATATATTACTGCGAATCAAGAACATATTCATCACATAAGTTGGAATTGATTCAATCACTGTTTTGAGCAATACTTCTCGTCCTGCTCGTAAGAGACTAGTGCACTTCTAACATTTTATCTTTGAGATTACTCTATCCTGAATATAAGCAAAGACTGTTTTTTTGCTTCTTCCCACCACTGTCGGCAGGCCAAGATACTTTCTAGGAGCATTCACCTCCTTAACATGGAAGATATCCGCAATCTCTTTCTTCACACTTTCATTAGTATTACGGCTAAAAAATATAAAAACTTTGAAAATTTACCTGTAGGCGAGAGGCTGCCTGATGTATCTCCAAACATAACTTAATAGTTTTTGCCTCCTCCTTTGCAATTTTGAGCTAGATAGTGGATTGATGCTCACTGTAGCACTATCTGACCTTGAAGGTTAAGTTAGTGTACCATGAACTCCACTTTAAAGAAATATAAAGCATCATCCGCAAAAAATAGGTGTGAAATAGATGGTGCTTTAGTACAAATTTTAACATCATGATTTCGGCCCTGAATAGACATTCGCTTCAACAACACTGACAAACCCTCCACAGCTATCAAAAATAGATATAGTGATATAGGATCACCTTGCGTCAAGCCTCTTCTTGGAGAAATATTTTCCTAACTGCTTGCCACCATGACTAAATTGATAAGTAACTGCGGTTACCATATGCATAACTTTATTCACCCACTCCCAACAAAATCCAATCTTTATCATCATTGCTCGTAGAAAACCCCATTCAACGCGATCATAAGCTTTCCTCATACCCGTCTTAATTGCCGCATAACCCACTTTGACTTGTGTTTTCCTCTTTAGATAATGCATTGCATTATCTGTAATGTATCTTCCTGGAATGAAAACACTTTGGGCCTCAGAGATTATTAGATTCATAAATCGTTTCATTCTGTTCGCAAGGACTTTACAAGTGATTCTATCAACAACATTGCAAAGGGAGATAGGCCGTAAATCTGAAACAAATTCAGGTTGTTTCTTTTTTGGGATTAACACAATATTAGTATTGTTACTTCCTGGCCCAGGTGGATTATTATTATTCAAGCATTCCATAATGGCCTAAGAAACATCATCTTCAACAGTACTCCAAAAATGTCGAAAGAAGCATGGATTTAATCCATTCGGTCTGGGAGCTTTATACAGGTGCATGCTAAAAACAACCAGTTTGATCTTTTCAACTGTAAAAGGACGCTCCAAGTCCTCGTTAATTTCTTCAAAAACTCTCTTCTCAACAATGTCAGTAATGACATTAAATGGACCATGTTATGTCTTGAACAAATTGGTGTAATAATTCACAATAAGATCACTCAATCCAATCCCCCAATCAAACCAACATCCAGACTCATCTTTTGATTGTGAAATTGTATTCTTTTTCCATCGTGAGGTAGCCATTAGATGAAAATAACGGGTATTTCTATCACCTCTCTGCAGCCAAAATTGTTTTGCTCTCTGTTTCCAATAATTTTCTTGTTGCCTCAACAAGATTTCATAAGCATCTTTGGCACTATTATAAAGAGCAATGTGACTCAGCTCTCTACTACCTCTAAGTCTCTTCATCTGTGTCTTGCAATGCTTCATCTTAAATTGGATTGTTTCTTTATGTTGCGACCCCATGTCTGTAAAAAGCGCTCACAATGTTCAATAGATGTTCTTCCACTGCCTCCTTAACATCAGTTTCTCGAAGCCATGAATTTTCAAAGCAAAACTTCACTGGTGAATATCGCATGATGTTTATTCCTAAGGAGATAAAAAGAGTCATATGGTCACTACAAGCAGTTTCCATATGATACATTGTAGCTCTATTGAATAGTATGCGCCAACAAGCCGTTGCAAGGGCTCTATCCAGCCTCTCTGAAACCGATCCATTTGTACCTCTTCCCCTTTCGCAAGTAAATTTATTTCCAATGTATCCCAAATCATGTAATTCATAGAAATTCACCACTTGTCGAAACCCATCAAGTCTCCAAGCTGGTTGTTGAATTCTCCCCATCTTATCTCCATAGCTCAGAATATCATTGAAATCCCCTGCGATACACCATGATAGTGGGGATTTATTCTTCAAAGACTTTAGAATCTCCCAAGATTGCCTCCTACGATTTGTCTCGGGGCAACCATGGAAACCAGTATATCGAAAGTTAGGAATCCTTGCAATTCACACCTCCACATAGATTAAATATTTTTGAGAATTGATTACTGAGCACGTGGCCTTCTCTCTCCATAAAAGGGCTAAGCCACCACTCTGTCCTTTTGGATCAACAACACTCAAGCCTTCAAAGCCTAAATTATCACAAAGTTGTTGTAATTTAGTGTTGTTAACTTTAGTCTCCTATAAGAAATTTAAATTGGGCTTCTTTTGTTGGACCAAGTCTTTTAGTTCGGAAACTGTACATGGGTTCCCAAACCCACGACAATTCCAGATTAAAGAGCTCATTGGATTAGGCAGCCTGAAGACTAGAACCCGCCATGAATAAGTTTTTTGACCCATCAGAAGGAATTAATTTTCTTTGTTGCCTCACGTTTCCTTCTTTTCTCTAACAGCGTCAACCCCTCCTCATCAAGCTCCTCTGCCTCCATATCTTTTCCATATTCATCTCCATCCCTTATAATTATCCCAAGATTCTCATAATCCTTTCCATTTTAGCAACACTCTCATTCCCACAATGCACGCCATTTTCTCCCTTCTTTTGCATATACTTTCCTTTTCCCTCCCTCACATCCCCATTATTTTCTTCCTCATTCCCTGATTTGTTTTCCTTTCTCATACCCAATCCATCCGAAGAATCCGACTGATAATCCTCTCTTTCCTTATCGTGCCACGTGCCTCCCACTGATCTACTTTCCGACCTAATCCAATGCATGCCAGTCATGGTTCCTTGTCGCACTCATCACATTTCGCCCATAAAGAAACTATACTTAATCAATTTCCAGATGATGATTTAGTTTGCGGCAAAACTTGTCTATATGACCAAGCAACCACAAAAGAAACAAAAAGTTCCCACTCTTTCATACTTGAATGAGATCTGCACACATCCACCACCTGGCTGCCTAACTTTAAATTAATTGATCGGTTAAGTGATTTGTGGATGTTAATGCTCACTCGTATCCTTATGTAGTCTTTCCAAAGCATATCCTGATTATTTGTATCATTGTATTTGAAACTACCAATCATATTACCAATGTCTCCAAGAACTCTTTCAGATCTTAGACCTCCCACCAAGTCATGGATTTGAACCCATATATCAAACGATGTGAGTTCTACTTGTTGTGGGTTCTGATCAGGATTAAGAGGGCGTAGTAGGACAGGGTTCTGCATGAAGTTCCACGGGCAATCTTCAGTTATTCAATCATGTTCACATTGGTTAAAAAATTGGAAAACAAAGGCATTGTTTCCAAGTTCTCTCACCGTCAAACCTTCCCTTGGTCTCCATGCCTTCCCCATTGCATCACTCAAGGAATTAGGATTTACAAACTTGCCTGTAACAACACGGCCTACCACACACCATGGGGGATTAGCAATTTTCTCTCCGAGATCAAAACCATCCTCATCACCATGGTAGTCTTATTCAACGTCTGAATCATCAAAATTCAGGTCCGACATCTTCTCTACTGGTATACTGCAATTATTCGAACGAGATGACGAAGCCATACCAAAAGCAACAGAGAAACAAGAGTAGGCGAAACAAAGCAAGTAAAAGAGTTAAACAAGAGAAGAGGAGGACAAAGGCTTATCACTTGAACAAGAGAAACGGAGGCTCTCATGTAGAGAGAGTTGAGCTCGTAGGTTTAAGTTATTAAGAGCTTTAATTGTCAATTAATTTCATCCTTGTGTCTATCTTTTATCCTTTAGTTCTGGTTCTTAGTTTAAGATTTCATTTCCATATCCATATTGTATCAAATTCTAAGATAGAGTAATCATTTAGTTGATAGGTGGGTGATAGATGAGTATGTATCAGAATTTATTGTTGGCTTGGACAAAGCACTAGTAGTGTCAACCTTTATAATTCCGGTGACAAAAGAACATCAATTTAGCATCAGAAACTCTCGATGCCTACCCCCTATCACATGGAATTATCAATAGAAATATGATGAACCTTGAGTTTATTTTAAATTCTTTAAAATAGCTTTGAGGCAATGTTGAATTCTTTGCAAGTCCTGATCAATTGCTCGTCTAGGTCTGGGCAAGATATCAAAACTTTCCCACCAAAGTGCCATCAACAGTCGACTAAATTTTTTTCATTAACATTTAGTTTACACGGGCAGATTAAACGGACAAGCATACATATTCTGCAAAAGTTCCAATTGATTGAAATAGAGCATCTGGCTTGAAGTCATACCTCCAACCAAAAGGTCCAGTTTTTATCGCCTGCACCACTTAATCTACATATATATGATGGCGGACCATTACCAGTCTTCTCAGGAACTGTATAACAAGTCTGGGAATATTAACAATGCTGCAGTAGGAAAAGGCCCATACGCAAAGCTATGAAAACATAAACTACCTGGAAGAATGTTATCTGCAAATGACCAGCTGGATAGCGAACCAGTAATATTGAGGACTGCAACCCACACTTCCTTCAAGGACCTGAAAGCAGACAAGAGAGAAATATGAAGCAGCTTTGATTTAAAGGGACAGAGAAGTTACCTATAACTCAATAGTATAGGAAACCTTATCATATCTGAATTACAAAAAAATAATTTGAACTTCATCATGTTTATAGTCCGATCCATTTCTGGCATTAATTTCAAGCAGTGAAGATTGAAATTGTCTGTTCACAATATTTCCAGAATCAAAACAAGTTAAAATCATTTTTTGTGGTTCTACAATGCTATCTATCTATTAAACCTTCCAATGCAGACAAAATGGTGAGAATCATATCCAGCAATAAATAACAGCATTGCCTTGGCATGAACTCCCCATTTCAGAGGGAATTTTCTGTAATCAGATTACTAAAATCTAATATAGCTTGCAAATAATCTACATCAGAACATGATTTGATCATTCGGGGCACCATAATATCACATAAGTGTCATTACAGATAATGGTAACCTGTATTCATTAACTTAAACAGGTTAAATAACTGTCTGGGTCCTCAGAGGTTAGAGCCATGTTCGCCTTTGATACATTATAAATATATTCTATTCATAACTAAGGACCATGGACCCATGAACTCATTCTCAAGAGTTTTTTTTAATCTTTTTATTTTTGAAAGTGGTATTCTTGAGATCAACTTATGAAAATGCCACAATCAAATAAGGTTAACTTAAAAATTCATCTTTTATGTAGTTCTGCTATATTTTTTGTGTCAATTCCATGCAACAAAGATAGAAAAATTTGTGTGTACAACAATATTTGCAGAGTCCAAAATAAGGTAAAATTTCAGTTCTATGACCCCACAGTGTTAATACTCTATTAAACTTTAATATTTATCAAAATGATGGGCAACAACCATATCTAGCAACAAGTAGCAAACATCATCATGCCATGAACTGCATATTTCAGAGGATCTTTCTTAAATCTGACTACTAAAAAGTTTTGATACTTCCAGCACATCATTTATATCTACACCAGAACATTCAGGGCACCACGAGATAACATAAAGTGACATCACATAAAAAGTTGGTAACCTCTAAGAAAATGGATCTCCACTTATTTAAACATATTAAATCGGTGTGGATCCCTTTTACTTGGGCCATATTTCATAGTTGACACATTAAAAAATACATTCTTTTTAACCCAGACTGAGGACTCCTGAACTCATTTATAAGATTCACTTTGGAAAATGTCGTATGAAGTAAAGACAGTTATTGTACTTATCCAAATTACCCGAGGGAGAACTCCAAGTAGATCCTACGGGAACCCCCACTCAAACTCTCTTGTGGCTTATTAGTCGTTAGATGTGGGAAATGATTGTATTCAGCCGAGACATCTGATCCTTTTGCAGGAAACTTCATGCATCTTGAAAACAGCGAAGATATTGGAAAGATCCCCTACAAAAAGGAGAAGATTATGTCACATTCCATGACAATCTCATGAAGCAAAAATTATTATTTGAATTTCCAGTCAGACAAAAATTACTAATATATCATAGTGCCACTATCAATACAACAGCAAATCTTTAGGAAAAGTTGCACGATACTCTGTTGTAACCTAGTTTACTCCTCCATCAGATCCAAGAACATCTTCCATAAAAAAGGACACATCATATGATAATAGCTCTTGAGTCTTGAGTAAACAAGATCTTAAAACCACCAGGTAGAGGATTCAGGATGAGAGCAGTTCTGCCTTCTCCAACTCTCTTTTTTTAAATACTGAAATAAGGAAGCGCTGCAAAAACTGTACAACAGAAATAATGCCGCCTAAGCATGTTACTACTAAAGGGAAGCAAGGACTGGATACAAGCTGTAAAATATATAGGACCACATCTAACCACTTCAAGATCTTTGTAAAAGACGACAGGCCTATGTTCTGTTCCTTCTTTATAAAAAAGCACACAAATATCATATGAAAATATGATAGGCTAGTCATGGCGAAAGCTTCAAAGTAACTACCATCCACTCCTCTTGATGAGACTGCTTGACAGCATCAAAGGATAATTCTGTATTAATGTGCAGTGTGTTGGCCACTTCAGAGGCATGCTTGAAAACGAAAGGCAGAGTGTTGGAGTCAACAACGGCAAAATCATATGTAGTTTCCATAATTTTACTGGTACCTGTAAAGTCAGCATTAACGTATTAATAAGAAACAACAGAATTTATCTGGAAGGGCATGCAAGCCACAAATAAACTCCAAAAACTAAGTTGCATACTTGTACTATTGGATTCTATCCTTGTACTATGTTTGGTTGGAATTAATAGAGGAAAGGAAGTAAAAGAGGGGGTTACACCTTCCAAGCAGCTTTTTAAGCCCTCCGAAATATGAAAAAATCTAAAAGCAGAAACTGTATCTTATTCTGTTCCAATCAAATCAGACAACTGTGATAGATGATCACTATTATACCCGAGAGACATCTTCTTCCCATTTAGTTCAATAACTCCAGAAAGGAGAGAGCTATACGTCAAAAGGGGATCCATAGCATCTAAGAAACAACCAAAAACTGAATGATACACTTGAATTGAATTGTAAGCAATAATTTACTTTTTTAATCTCTTCCCTTCTTTTTCCTTATTTTTCTTCCGTTATATCAAGGCAAATGAATTGATACTTCTTTGTTACCTGCATTTCGGATGGTATGCTGGAATATAACTCTTTTAGGTGCATCGGTACTGTACGGAAAGAATTGTGATGAAAGAGCCAAAGCGAGAATGCTGCTGTGTAACAAAAAATGCAGTATAGATGACCTGGCTAACCAGTGGCTCACAACAGGCAAAATAGGTCCAACAGACCAACTAGTCACCAGTCCAATAATTGCTGCCACTATAACATCAGGAATGAAGTAACCTACAAGGAAAACAAGATACCTACTTATCAAATTGTTAATACATAAATGCTGCAATGCAAGAGCAATTTTATCACATAACAAGGTCTTCACATAAAAGAAATGTAATATAACAACCCCACACTTTAAGTATTTGCATCCCGTTCCATAGTTTGAGACTTCCCATAGGTTCATATACTGTATTGGGACTTGTAAGGTTGGGTTGGGACTAGCGGAGTTCGGGTGAGTTTTGGACAAGAAAACTACATTATTGTTTTCTTGTTGTTGATGCAGAGCATTGCGGTAGGTAGTCTCAGGGCCACGATCGCGAAGGGTGAATCCTTTTTTATATGCGATCGTGTGCACTTGTATTGGTGTCCGTACAGGGACCTCACTAGAACGTTTTAAAAGTAGGATGCTTGAGATATCCATCATACCTAGGACACAAGACGCATACCAGCTCAAGGGGAGCCTACAAGTGACCCCGGAATGTCTAGACGATTGGATGGTAAGTTGAATTATCTCCCATTGACTCGACTTAATATTTCTTTTCAATAAGCATTGTAAGTCAATTTCTGAACTCTCAATTTGATACATATTGGGATGTATTAGTCTGTATTCTTAGTTATATAAAATCTGCTCCAGGGAAAAGTTTTCTCTTTGACAATACAGGACATTAGCACATTGTTGGCTATACGGATGCAGATTGGGCAAAGTCATCTTCAGATAGATATTCTACCTCTGGATATTGTGTTTTAGTTGGAGGTACCTTGGTGTTTTCATAAAGGTAAAGAAGCAAAATGTGATTGCTAGGGCTACGGTGGAAGCAGAATATCAAACCATGACAGTGGCAATTTGCGAACTTACATGGATCAAGCAACTACTCAAAGAATTGAAGTTTGGAGAAACCGGTCACATGGAACTTATGTGTGATAATCAAGCACCACTCCATATTGCATCAAATTCGGTATTTTAGAAATGGAATAAACACAGAAAAATCGATTTTTTCAGTGAGAAGATACTCAACGCAAACATTGTCACAAAGTTCATCAAGTCCAATGATCAACTTGCAGATATGTTTAGCAAGTCTCTTGATAATCTCAGATCAATTACATATGTAGCAAGCTTGGTACGTACAATTTGTATCCACCTACTTGAGGGAGAGTGTTAAGAATATAGTGTTTTATAATTGTAGAATCATTAGAAATAGTTAGAGAGATTCTTATGTAATTTTGTTTTGCTTTGAGGGAATGATGAGCTTAGTTTTCTTTTCAATTTCTTTTTCGTGTCATGTATTTCTCACAAATTGTATAGACAAGGAATCAACGTCCGTTCTCCCCTACCCACATCCCTTTTGAATCACTTTTTTGGTAGTTTTACAAGAAGACATACACTTGCTTCTAATTTGTAATAGCTTTTGATAATGTAGGCGCGGCTACATGAGCCTAAATACTACTCCATTCATCCCATTTTAAGTGGCACCGTTTGACTTGGCACGGTATTTAAGAAAAAAAGGAAGACTTTTGAAACTTATGGTCTAAACAAACCTTAGATACTTGTGTGGTTATATCATTTCATTAAGGGTAAAAAAAAAAATTTAAAGAAAAATTGTTTCCAATTTTGTAAGGTGACATTCTTTTTGGGATGGACTAAAAAGGAAAGGATGACACGTAAAATGAGACACGAGGGGGTAATTCTTTTGTTCGTGTTTTCATTCCTAAATTTCGGGATTCAGCCCTTATCTCATTATTATTATTTTATTTTTTTTCAAAAGGATGAAAATAGCCCTAGAGAAATGGGATATTTACATTCTCTCCCACTTCAAATAATGTTTGTCCTCGAAAGTTAAAAGAGCCATAGCCCTAACAAAAAGGGTGTGAACACTTAGGCTTAACATCCACATTGCCTTTCCATACTTACAACTACATATGCACCTCATAGGCTGATTCAAACTAATGAAGCTTGACATTCAGATCAATGGGAGTATTAACAGGCCTATAATTTGTCATCCTTATTTCCTCTAGAATGTCAAGAACATACTTCGGTTTATTACTTTATTTTACATTGTTTCATATCAGAATCTACTAGTTTCTTCATTATTTGTCATTATTTTCTTGGGTAGTTGGAATATTTCTATTCTATGCATTTTGTTCCTAAGTTATTTGGTAAAAATAAAAGGGCTAAAGTCTTTGGAACACTAAATGGTATTTTATCACATTAGTCAAATAGTATTTATTTTTGTTCATTCTTATTGCAACAAGATGTGACGACACTACCCAATGTGCTAAGTTGTTCGGACTCGGATGCAGGTATCTCGTGCAGATGCGAATCTGAGGTCTTTTTTTTTTTAGTCTGGACCTATGTACTAATCGTTTGACCTTTTACCATTTACGTCAGATTCAGCAAAATCTAAATTTAAGATTTGGGGGTACTGATCCAATGTATGGATACGGGTGTTGGGATTCGGTGAAAAAACTTCAAAATTATAAAATAGAGCTATAAAAATGTAAAGATATGGCACCTGGGCCTAACTCAACCCCAAAAGCTAGCTCATGAGGGGAGGATTGCCCAAGTCCATATAAGGAGACCACCAGTCCATTCCCCAACAAATGTGGGACTTTTACCCACTCTAACACCCCCCTTCACGCCCAGGCCCGACTGGAGCGTGGACCGGGAGCCCAAATGGGGATGGACCTAGCTCTGAAACCATGTAAAGATATGGCACCTGAGCATAACTCAACCCGAAAAGCTAGCTCATGAGGGGAGCATTGCCCAAGTCGATATAAGGAGACCACCAGTCCATTCCCCAACCAATGTGGGACTTTTACCCACTCTAACAAAAGATATTCTAAATATTGAAAGACCTTCTAAGTCGTCTTTCCCAAGACCCCAACTTCTTCTTTCAAGCTTTCTAGTTCTTCCCCTCAAAAAAGAAAAAGAAAGTCACTCAAGGCCTTCCATCAACTATCCTAATAGATAATTGTTACTATCTTCCTGAACACAACTGCTTGAATTCTTAGTTTCTCTCCAGTTGGCTTGAAACATGAAGCAACAAATATTAATTGGAAGTAAAAGCTAAAATGGAGACAAAAGAAATACTCCCTCTGTCGTATTTTATGTGACACCATTTGACTTGGCATGGTGTTTAAGAAAAAAAGGAAGACTTCTGAAACGTGTGATCTAAATCAATCCTTAGATTTTTTTGTGGTTGTAAATCATTTCATTACGGGTAAAATGGAAATTTTAAAGTTAAATTGTTCTTAGTTATAGTAAGGTGACGTTCTTTTTAGGACAGACTAAAAAGGAAAGAGTGTCACAAAATGGAATGGAGGGAGTATTATATTGAAGGTATGTTATTGCCTTGTTCATGGAAGTTTCTCATAATATCCTATTTCACAATTTCCTGGCACTTGATGTAGAATCCCATGGTAAGCCCATAAGGGTCATGAGCCTTGTCAGTTGCACACATTTTCAAACATCTCAGCACTTCACTCTCTTCAAAGATGCCTTGTAACGCCTCATTTTCCTCCTCTATTATGACGGGCGATTGAGCATGTTGATAAGTAGGGCTCCATTGAGCAGTTTCAGTGTCTAGTTTTTTGTAATATTCAAGGATCTCCACTTCGATTTTGTGTGAATCTTGCAGGACTTCCCCCTGTACCATAAGTTGATCTATGTTGTCATATCTTTTGTGTGCATTAGCCATCCTATGGAAAAATTGTCTTTTTGTCCCCTTCCTCTGGCCACAAGGCTTTTGATTTCTATCTCCAAAGGCTTTCTTCCCTCTTGACCACCTCCTAATACTCCAACGTGAATTCAGCCTTCTTTGGTATCTCTTCCTCGGTGAGAATTCTATCTTCCCTTTCTGCATCCATTACTGCTATCTGTTCAAGTAACACTTTCCTCTGGTTGCCTAGTTTACCAGTATCACCTTTCCTCCATTCCTTTGGTTTAAATTTTAGAGCTTTGAGTTTGCAAGCCAAAACATGATCAGGTCTTCCAGTGAAGTTGAAAGATTCCCAGTATCCTTGAACTCTAGTAAATCCTGCAATTTCTGGCCACCAATATTCAAACTTGAAATAATTCTTGTTTCTCTCCCATGAGCCACCCAACAAGGCTAATGGAATGTGGTCTGAACTCAGTCTTTCGAGGGGTATTTGTTTTAAATAACTGAAGTTCGCATCCATTCTTCTGAAATCAGGATCCTATCAATCCAGGAAGTTCTTGATCTCATTTGAACCAGGTGTAAGTAACATCCTCCAATTGTTGATCAATTAACCTCATGTCTTCAATGAAATCAGAGAACTTTCATGTTAACTTTCTCAAAAAAAATTGATAACTCTTTCATGGATGTATTGTATACATCCATGTTTCCAAATTCTCTCCCTTCCACGCCCTCTCATCCCACATAAAAGGAACCCCCTCTCTTGTTCCACTTGCATCCAAAGAAGCATGCCTAATACATCACCCTCCCCAAATATGTTGTGCCACCTCTAGAATATTCCCTTCTTTTTTTGTTTCTAGCAGAAAAATATTATCTGCCCTCCACCCCCTTATCAAACTATACGTCAATCTTCTATTTTTTCTATTGTTTATCCCCCTCACATTCCATGAAACCAATTTGAACTTCATCATTTCGAAGAGGTTGTGTTCCTCCCCTTGTTCCTACTCCTAGAGTTTTTGAATTTTACATCAATGAAACAAGGGTTTTCAATTCTTGTGCCCCCTTGATATTTGACTTTCTCCCTTCAACCTCCTGCTCCATTCTCCTTGCATGTCTGCAGCTATCAATCTGCAGAAGTAGTTTTGTGGTCTCCTCTTCATGTCCTTGGAAATCTACCCTAAAATTATTTATTTTTTTAAAATTAGTAATGTTGTATTCCTCAGCATTAAGAATATTCTAGTGACCTCCAAAAATTAGTACACACAGGAACTAGGAAGGCTAATTACAAAGATCCTAGCATATCTACTGGTTGCTCTACCTCCTCCATGCATTCCTGTTTACACCAAAAATACAAATATGCAATATAATTCTCTTTAACTTTCTATATGGAGTTTGATTTGTTCTCATAGCATCTACCATTTCTTTCCTTCCATATTGACCACCACAGTGGCGGAGCCACATATTGTGTAGCCAGATAGAAATATTTTTTTGATGTATATATATATATATATTGCTCATTCGCAACAACTCCAACCTCGTTATAGATAGAGCGTATAGCGAATTCCCTGCCCGCTATTGGGTCTAAGTGGGTTCTCCCGCTTTTTCGCCTTTCAGAAGGGTTGCCCACACACGGACAGGGGGAAAGGGGGGGAGACTAGCCTCATTACTCCCCACTGGGCGAGAGGTGCACCTAACCTGAACCGTGCTGGATAGTCACCCATCACACGGCTCTCAAACCCAACCTGTGGTGGATCCCGGGAGACAAAGTCAAAACGCAACATCCTTTGCCCAATACTTTGGAACCCATGGTTATGAACCCGAATCCGTTAGTATGGAACATTTTCTTTTCCAAGTGAAATCCCCTAGTATATGAAAGAGTGAAAAAGTGCTTTCGTTGTTGTGGAATAAGAAGCCTTCATATCTTAATGCACTTTCTATTACATGTTGACACTCTTTGGCTTCTATGCAATTTTGCTTCTTTATATTTTGACACCCCTTGATCAAAATTCTGGCTCCGTCACTAAACCACAATATGCAAGCTGGAATAATTCTCCACCACTTCTTTTGGCTTTTACTTCCTTCTCTCCTGATACAATAACTCAACGGATCAGCAGTATGCTCTGGCATCGTCCAACTGTTACCAGTGCGCCTCAAAAAACAGAGACCATAGTTGATCTATGACTCTACAGTCTAGAAAAAGATGGTTGTTGGTCTCATTTGTCTCATTTGCATAGAAAACACCTAGGTACTAGTTGTGCACCTTTCCTCAACAGTACCTCCTGAGTCAAACAAGCCCTCTTAGCTACTAACCATACAAAACATTTGATCTTGGTTGGTGCTTGGCTTGTCCATACATATTTCCATCTAGCCAACCTGAGGCCTTATTGAGTTCCCAATTCCTTCTTATAGAGCTTGTTGATTGTGAACCTTCCATCCTCAGAGTGTACCCGCAAGACTGTCTGTCCTTGCAGCAAAATCGTTAAACTCATTGATTGCATGTAACAATTGTGCCACCCTAACTATTTCCCAATCATTCAAACGTCTCCTAAAAGATATATCCCAACCATTTGCCCAACTCTCAGGTAGCTTGATATCTGGATTGCTACAAAAAGAAGATAAGTCAGGGAAAGATTACATTAATGCCTCCTGTCTTACCCAAACACCTTTCTAGAATAGGATTTTAGCTTCATTTCCTATTCTAAGTTTGATGTTTCCTGTTAGTTTGGTCCAGAAAGATCTTATTGTTTTCCATGTTGAAACTCCATATGGCATAGAAACCTCATTGGTACACCATTGCGAGTCCCGGCCATACTTGTGATGTATAACTTCTCTCCAAAGAGCTTGTTCTTCTTCCACATATCTCCACAGCCATTTCATCAAGAGGCATTCATTGAGGATTCGAAGATTCCTAACTCCAAGACCACCTGAGAGCTTAGGTAGCTGCATTGTTTCCCCCTTAACTAGATAGTACCCTGTTATAGAATATAATAGGTGTAAATATTATATCTTCAATAAATATAGCTAACTTAATTATAGGAGCAGATTCTTAGTTGATTTACTTTGATTAGTTTCCTTTCATAGAAGCATATGTATTTGTATAAGTATCTTGTCTAGATGAATAGAAAGAAACAAGTCATTCTCCATATAATATAAGTTACATACCCCAAAAATTTTACCCAACTTAATCAAATTTAGTTTTACCCAAGTGGAGGTTTCTTGCTCTTTCACTTGGCTTGCTTGTTGTTGGTGGATCACAACTGCCTTTGCTTCCACCTCCCAATTAACAAGTTCCTTATTAAAACATAAGTTCACTTTCTTCTCTTTCACTGCTCTGCTGCTTCTATCGCCAATTCTGCTTCTGAGAGATCATCTTACTCTCTTACTGCCAAAAGATTTCCCCCGTTTGGGTCCTCTGTTGCCATTAGTATTATCAAAGGCGAAAAGCGCAACAAAGCTCTAAGGTGTTGTGAGGTCTTTAAGCGCAAAGCGCAAATAAAGTGTGGGCTTTAATGAAAAAAGGCACAAAGGGAGAAGAAACAAATATATTTGTTTAGTCCAAGACTAATTATTATATACATGAAGGACAAATATATGACCAAAGAAATTTAAAAAAATTATGATAAAATGAGATATCAATTGTTTAGTGTCAGCTCTTTAGAAGAGGCTCATTGGCAAGGAAATATTAGCCTTAGAACCTTGATGACGACACTGAAGTGCACATAAAGCGAGGCGAAGTGCTCAACACGTTTTGAGCCTCGCATCAGGGCTTAAGCGCGCCTTTGACAACATTGGTTGCCATCATCGTCATTGCCACGTAGGTGTTCCTTTTCTTTGTAACTATTGTTGCATGCCAAGATACCTGAAGAGCCATGGCATCAATGAAGTTGTCATCTTTGAGAACTTCTGGACTGCTATCTCTTTGAATTTCGTAGAAAATCACTTGTCCAGCTCTATCTGGGCTTTTGATTAATTTTTTGGGGCTCAGTTCTCTTGGGCTTGACCGAGAAGCCCAAATCCAGTCTCACATTTAAGTGAGTCATGTGCAAGTCACATGTTTCATTTAAATTTTCACCTCCAGCTGTCATAGGTTTGTCACCCACGTGTTTTCTCTGACTAGAACTCCTAAATTGATGGGATTCTAGTACTGAACTGCAGATTGAACCTCTAATTATCCCCTGGGTAATGCTTTCTACTGGCTTTCATCCTTGCGACTTCTCCGACAGTTTCACAACCTAGTTCTGGCGATATTTTTTTTTTTTTTTTTGGATAACCGAGAAATTTGTCTGTGACCCGCCCTTTGGACAAATCACAGCCTTCTAAACTCGGTGGATAATGGGCCCGCCCCTCTACCCTTCTCCACTTAAATACCGGGCTTCGCTTTGCATGGTGTGGGGCTTGAACCTGCGACCTAAGCCACAAATCCTCCACCTTTTGCCACTTGAGCTAGGCCTTGGGGGCAGTTCTGGCGATATTTTGAATCTAAGTTTACACTCCACCCATAAAGTGAAACGTAATTCCGCTCCGTCCTATGATACCTCTCTCAGAATTCTCCTACTATCATTGGCCACCAGTATTCTCACCCACTTCATGTGGTTTTTGAGCTCTGTTTCTTCCTCCGCAAACTTCTCCAATTTCTTGGAAGACTTTCTGGGACCACACGTGTATAGGAATGCCCACCACTAGAATTCTTACTTCTTCAGATGTGCCAAATTTACAGAAGTATCTGGTTGACGCGGTGAACACGCTGGAGTTGATGGACCTGCAACCCTCCACATTGCAAGAGGAGATATCATCATAAGTGTTCATTTCTCTCAATGAAGCAATCAAACACCTCACTAATCTCAATTGGCAAGAGTGTTGTGCCATTTCTATGCAAACCATTTGTTTCTCTAATGGAGTCAGAGACGCAGATCACCGCCAGGACGACCAATGCTTCAGCTTCAGTGCTAGAAATTCGGTTTTTCGGTTAACTGAATAAAATATTCAATAACCAAAAACCAAACCAAATAACTGAATTTTTAAAAATTAAAACTGAAACTGACAGAACAAACCGAAAAAACGAAGCCAATTTATTTTTAAAATAAAAGATTGGTTCGGTTGGTCTTTTCAGTTCAAACCAAAATGTGCCCAGCCCTACTGGTACCAGAGGGAAATAATTCTGGAATATGGCAATCAACAAATTTCAAGAAGGCAAAATTAACCAAGAGACTAAGACTACATATTCCAAAATAAAAAGAATTTTTATCACATGCTCTATAATTTGGTCACTACTAAGAGATGAATTTTTAAACCTTGATAGCAGGACATGAAAAGAAGCTAGTCTAATCGAGATTCAGTGCATAAATGAAGCATTTCAGCATGGATTAATAAACAATCTGCACTATTTATATTAAAGAATTTCAACTGCAATTGTGGTAACTTGATCTAAAATACCAATTTGACTGCAAGATTTTGACTCAGGTTCGGTAACTCAACTTTTCATTTAGTTGCAAATTTGTTAATCAATGCCACTATTATATAGATCAACCTGTGTGCCAACGTATCTACGTGGAACGTAAGGCTAGCATGCTGAAGTCATTACATATAACCTCAATGGCAATGGCAATCTTCTAGAAATGAGTACAGATTTATCAATTAATCATCAAATGTCTGGCATGTATGCTTCAACAATATCTACTCTAGAAACAAGGTCAGAAGCACGAACAAAAAGAAGGGGGAGTGAGCTTGTCATGCCCATTTTTTCAATCACAAAAGCAACAAGAAATCCACCAAAATACACCACATACATTAAGGCAAGAAATGAAAGGGATCAAATGTTTGACAAGTGTACTCAGTCAATATCTACCCTAGAAACCAGGCCAGAAATACTAACCAAAAGGTGGGGGAAGTGAGCCTGTCATGCCCATTTTTTCAATCACAAAAGTAACAAGAAATCCGCCAAAATACACCGTGTACATTACACAAGGAATGAGAGGGATCACATAACATGCAGTTGACCTGACAAAAACAACTTTTGATCAGCAGAGTACGTTAAAATTAACTAATGAGCAACAGGTTTGAACGTCAGAAGCATAAACCAGTAGAATATACAGTCTTCTGGAGTTATACAAACAAAAAGTAGTTAGCAGTGAAACAGATATACCTAAATGATCCGACAACAAAGGACTTCATAGACAGGCGAAAGGAAATCCAAGCAAGAAGCATGAATGCTGACATTACAAATGTCAAGAAACCTCCACTCAGCCCAGCAGCAAGGTAAGCCTGCTTGAAGGAAGCCATTTAGCCATCTTATTTTTTGATCAAATAGGAAAACACATGCTTGGCCAAACTGAGGTGACGAAGTCAATCTACCGCAAAAGAAGAACACAAAATGCAGATTAACTTATAGAAAACAAATCACGCACCAATGTTAAAATCGAATACAACCCAAATGCTCCCCAAAATCTAGCTTCAGTAACTAGTTCCTGTATAATGTCAAAGAGAAAAAGAAAAAAGAACTTCAAACACTGGAATGATCTTCGCAATAAAAGAATATATTTTTTTACACTCCACATACCATTTTGGCAATAAAATCTAAATATAATTCAGGGAGAAGCATAACTGAATCACTCAATGCATAGTTTATATAATTATATGGAACAGAATTCAAAGATGAAAGCAGCACTTGATACTTCAAATTTTCCCACCCCCTCCCAATGGGCACTGGCAAAAAAGTCATTTTCCAGCATAAATTGACAAGATCAAGAGGTGTTACCCAACTTATACTGCCCATTTCTCCCCTCTCCCTCATTCCCATTCATAATACTCATCACAAAATGTAACAACCCAACTCATTATTTTGAGTATTTGCATTCCAAATATGTTTCAAGCATGTTAACAAGTTCATATTATGTTTTATGACTTCTTTGGTATGATTTGAGTGAAGTTCCAGGGTCAGGATGTGTTTTGGAACATGAAAACCATGGAAAAACTGCTGGTGGCTGCGACGGCTTTTGCGGCCAAGAAAACCACCATGGCAGTGTGTAATCGAATGGAAGAACTTGTAATTCACTATGTCAGAAGTGCATGTCTATGTAACACCTCGAACCTTTGGACTATGATTTGGAACATTCGACGTATGAAATTAGACCTGAACTCAATGAATGTGATTGCGCTTAGATGTAAAGGTCCAATCATAAGTGTGGGACGTGTATTTGAATTTTCACAACAGACTTTTAGCACAAAGTTGACTTGAAAGTTTCTCTATCGATTAAGTTTTCGTATAAGATCATACGAGGGTGAGCTTCAATCGATCATATCTCCTAGAATATGAAGAGTTACATGGCCAATAACCTATCAAATTAAATTACTTCGAGTCGAGTTTCCAATGCATCCAACCTCTCATCAATCCGACTTCTAAATAAGTAGTTATGATCGTTTTACAAAAAGGTAGCAGAGCAGCTACGCTGCCGGGCAAACCTGTGTGGGTCATGTAGCCTGCCTGGACGATTCCAGAATGTGGCCAGTAATATTCCCAGATCTACGTGGGTCATGTGGGAGGCTAGGTGGGCCACATAGGTTAGCCACATAGCTGTACCTAAAGTTTTAAAACATTATTTTGGGGTTTCTGTTTTCACTTTTAACCTTTTGGTCGACTCCACCAACCTCCAGGAGCTCTCTTCTACCCTATTAAGTCTTGGTAAGTATTCACCATGATTTTAAAACATATCTGAATTTCTACAATATAGTAACATCAAATCATCCTCATATTTACAGTGAAATCAAGAAGTCACTCCTAGGGTTCAAAATTTGAGTTTTGAGCACGATCCACCACCTATTAAAGATATTATACCTTCTTTTAGTACTAAGATGGGAGTTTTGACTTAATAAGTGGCCCGTGACACGTTTTAGAGTCCCTGCATTGAGGTCCGCGCCACGATAGTTACCAAACTTTAGCAAACACAAAAATAAGAAGACCCACGTGATGGAGGGCACGCACAGACCCCCCCCCCCCGAGGCGCTTTGGGGGTGCGACTCGGATCCCCTTTCCAGACGTGAAATTATTCTCCTATGTTTTAAAATAACAGTACTATGGTCCTTTGTTTGTACAAATTTTAGTCCCTCATAACGTAATATAATCATATTAGTACGATTATTCTCTCATTCACTCTCCCTAAAGCTTCAAGACACAGGAAGTCTCTCGAACATTCTTGATTCTTTATGGAACTCCAAGAACCCTCTATGCAAGCGTCCCTTTTTATGATAATTTCCCATTTGGTGAATTTTGTATGGGCTCTCAAGTTGGGCAATTTCAACTGGATGAAAGAAAGATATTAGGTCCAAATTTGATTCAACCGAACTTGGATAAGGTCAAAGTTATACAAGAACAACGTCAGAGTTCGGACAACTCAAAGTAGGCAAAAGTTCTACGCCACAAAAAGGAGTTGTGACTTGGAGTTCTTAGAGGGTGACCATGTTCTTTGAAGGTTTCTTACATAAGATCTTGAAGAAGATTGAAGCAATGGCCTATAGACTTGCCTTACCACATTCTTGTGTATTTTGATAGACATATTTGGTTCACATTGGATATGTGGGATTCAATTGTGAGTGTGGATTTTGGTTTACATGTGCATTAGACCCTCCCTCACAAGTCATTTGCCTTAGTAGACTCTATAGCAATGTGCATGATATTGGGCATAGTGTTTGTTTATTAAAAGTTGTGATCTTTATTTGTGCATATCAACATATGCTTTCTTACTGCACATACTGTTATATGCTGACTTTGGTGCATATTCTTATATGGTTTTTCTATGAATCAGTTGTATGCGGTTTGCAAAGTTGTGGGTATATGCCAAAGTTACCAAGTTCAAAAAAAAAAAAATTGTGGGTATATGCATATTTTTATTGTTGATTATTGTTAGAATAGGAATAAGTATTACAATCATATTTAGAATAGGAATCCTATTTGGAAAAAGGAGTTTAATGTAGTGTGTATAAAAATAGGGTCTCAATGTAATAATACACAATTTCACAATTTCACAATGTAGTGTGTACAATCATATTTAATGTAGTGTGGATGAAATGGAGGCTTGCCTCTGGAGTATTGTGTGACAAGAAAATTTCACCGAAACTTAAAGGTAAGTTCTACAGAGTGGTAGTTAGACCGGCCTTGTTGTATGGAGCGGAGTGTTGGCCAGTTAAGAACGCACATGTTCATAAAATGCATGTTGCGGAGATGAGGATGTTGAGATGGATGTGTGGACACACTAGGAGCGACAAGATTAGGAATGAGGTTATCCGGGAGAAGGTGGGAGTGGCCTCGGTGGTGGACAAGCTGAGGGAAGCGAGACTGAGATGGTTTGGACATGTGAAGAGACGGAG